>JAPSES010049047.1:0-11880 GCA_029822895.1 Maxillicosta whitleyi
AAGTGGTTCGAGAGTTATGCGTGTAACAGACAAACAGACACACAGACAGACGTTCCTTGCATTATTAGATAGATGATGTGAAACTCGTCTCACACAGGAGTGATCTTCACCTACATGATACCGGCTCAGGTTTTTTGCATTTCCATTACGAAAAAGGACCTGGAATCTGGTACTACTTTTTTGGTATCACCTCCGTCGAGGTTCCAAGCGATACTAAAATGTGACATATAACCACTGCAGACCACTGATTGGTCAGACAGTTTTTCGCTGTGACCCGCCATTTTACAAAAATCAGATGCGGAAGTAGACAGTAAAGAGCGATACATGAATCCATATGATGACAGAACAAAACTACACCATGGTCGGTCAAGGAGATTCAGTCTTTGGCGACGAATGTAAAAATTCATATGAGTAACGTAACGACTGAGTTTTCAGCAACTCTCTGAGCAGACGACACAGAAATAATGCACCGCATTGGTGCAGCAGAGTCAAACTGGTTCCACATAAGTAGAAATGTGACACAGGAATACCGAGTCGAGCCGGTACTACGTAGTGGAAACGGGGCAAAAGACCAGTTACCAATTGAACAGTAGCGGCTCATCCACAAAGGTGCTAGGACAGCGCCCCACCTGTCTGACATGAAGAAGATGAAAGTAATCAACTAAAATAATTGTACATTTTTAGTGTTAAGCTTCAAGTTTTTATCCATTTCATCTATTTATCTTTTTTTGTATCTTTTTTTTTTTTTTACTTTTGTGTGTCATGTCTATACTTTTTATTTCTTCCCTGCTGTAGGGCTCTTAATATTTTATGTAAAGCACTTTGAATTGTCTTGTACTTTAATATTTAAATAAATGAGCTATACATGATACAGGCTGTGTATAATCTGGAGTCAAGTGTATTTAAAAATGGTTCTTGTTGTTTACTGAGCAGTTAAGTCACATGTTTCCTGTCTAGGGAGCTGGCCGGGAACTCTGTAGACTCTGGTTATAAATGGCATATGTGCAGTTGACACCCCCCCCCCCCCCCACACACACACACACACACACACACTCACAATTCCAATACAAGAGATAGGAGAGCAGTTTGGTCCCAAACAATGCTCACAGGAGTAAACGTCACATCCTGAAAAGAATCAAGACCTTCCTTATAAATGGAATCCAAACAGGTCCAGTACGCCTGAGCTGTGGGTAAACAGCTGTGCAGCTCTGTGAGTCACACAGCAAACTGTGATATGAGGAAAGCATGATGAATTCCCAGTACAAATGGTATCAGTCATGTATTTTAACCCTTACATTGAATTTCTACTTTTTTTTTTTTTGTTAATGCCATGTGACCTACTTGCACTACCTTCACCACTGGTCTGAATGCATTGTCCATAGTGTCAGTGGAAAAGATGCCTGACTAACAATAGTCATAGAAAAATGTGCACGTTTGAACGATAGAGGAATGAAATTTACAAATACAAAAATACATGACTGAGAACACATACTGTGCAATTTTATTTAAATGACTTTAATGTACTTTGGTGTGTCCTAGTGGTGACATGTGGTGATAGTGCAGCTGAAAAGTGACTTGGATACTGCGACCCACCAAAAAAAAAAAAAAACATTTTCCCAGCCACTGCTACAATGAAAGTGCTTGGTTGAGGTTATTGCAGCAGAAGTGGGTTCAACCAAGGGTTAACTTACTTTATCCAGCAGCAGCAGCGCTATGAATTTTTAACTGCTGTGTGCAACAAAGACAGTGTGATATTAGAATAAGAATGCTGTGTTTATCTGTATTTGTGACTTAGATACATATCCCAACACATTTCATTGCCAATTCAGAAAACAAAAGGCTTCCATGAGGTTCACATACTTTCTCTTAGTACTGCATGTTATTTATTCCATGTACAGTTTGAAAGGAAACAATTGACAAACAAAAGGCCTGAAGGCATTTACTTGTGAAAACAGATTGTCATATAGTTGTGTTATGATTGTCTGCAAACAAGTTTAGAAAAACATTGTATATATGTCATTAAATGTTTGATTCAGAAAGCCATCAGTTAACCCATCACAGCAAAGCTTTTAGGCGTCTGAGACAAACGTGTGATCAGTGGCAAGAGAGGGACAAGAGGCATCTTCAAATAACTACGTTATGAAATAATTTAGCCACATTCACGAAGCAGCATGAGGATGATAAATGATGGGGAGGTGAGAGATGGAAAAATATATGACAATGAGGAGTGATAATAGAAAGTAAATCACAATTGATGCTGATTAAGTCTGCAGTCTAATTTGGCCCATGCTACTTTTGGTCCTTCATTGTTCTTCATATTACTGTAACAGTAAGGATCACAAAGGGACCATAATTAAAGCATAAAAGAACCCCTTATAATAACTGAAATGGATGGTAATCACAGTTGTATTGATTCTGGTATCCACTTGTCTGATTGCAGAGAAAGGATTCTGATTTTGACTGGGAATAAATTCCTGGTGGGACAAACGATTTTTTACTGGCCAAAGAAAATCCTTTTTGACTTCTGAAACTTTTACTTAAATTGCTGGATATAAGAACTGTCAATATTTTGTAGCTAAAAGTGACCATATTTGGACAAAAGGGGATGCTACAGGAACCTGAGGGATCAGAGGTGAGCTAATGCTAATCACTCGTCACCTCATATATTAAAATATGTGCTAACCCAATCTCTAATGAGTAACGATAGGATGGTTATTGTGGTTTTGTGAGGTTTTGCCATTCACACATCAACATAGATACTCACATAATCATCTGCCCAGCCCAAATATGTCATAACCATGGCCCTCAAAGCAATACAGCAGACACACAAACACACTTACAAGGTTATTCAACAGAACATTTGGGGCAGCAGTTGGTGGTAAAGCTCAAGCACTCCAAAATGCTAATCTCTTTTCACCTAGATACAGTCACAAAAGACATTTCATGGGGTGTGTGTGCAGTCTGTGTATTTGTTCCATTATTGGGACACTGGCCTCTGTTAGCTGTGATGATTTCACTCCTTATGGGGATAAAATACAAGTTTCCATAATGTATATAATAAGTAGAGCAACAGGGTTAAAAGTGTAGTGGGTAGATTGTCCTGAAATTAATGTAATGTCTCTTGAACCCATGGAAACCTGACATCTACATATGAGAGGGATACACAAACTAAATGTCCTTCACTCTGTTAGTTCCTTTAAACTCTGCAAGTGGTGTTAACTGGTATGAATAAGTGATTAAACCCTGTTTTTATTCCATGTGTGTGGATGTGTGACCAAAAATCACTTCATTTCAAGTGCTTATGGATGCAAAAACTCTGACAGCTTCCACTGGTTTCCCAAACTGCGCTTTTGAAAGTCAGTAGTTTACAATTTGGCAATCGCCGTGTCAGCTTTTTGGAACCAAAAGTGACCATATTTGGACTAAAGATCAGAGGGGATCAGTGCTAAGCACCAGCTTAGCAAACTTCATCAAGCACAGTGTAACAAGGTCAAGTGACATTCTTGTTCGTAGGACCTGTTAGAGTGGAGCTGTTTGGTGAGAAAACAATAAAAAACATGTATTGCATGAACAGGAAGTCTGACTGAACTGTCGTATAGACCTGTCAGTCAAAGCCCAACCTGGTAGATGTTAAAGTTTCTATTTGACCTGAAATCTAATGTACGAACAGACCTCTAGATCATTCATTACAGATCACAAGTAAAACAGATCCAGATTGAGAACGGGAAAAAAATTAATAACAGTATTTCTGTAGAATGTAAGTCTACTGGAACAAAACCCTGCAGCTGTCAGTGGTATTACAACATTAACATGGCCTACTTCGACATTAATTTCATTTTAAGTCACCTTTACTGTCATTGCACAAAGTACAATGAAATTAGCTAATTTGAAGCAGAGGTCATTTATCCTTACTTCAGTACGACCACAAGCAGATTCTCAAAATTCTCTCTGAACCACAGTTAAAGGATCCACTGAACATCATCTGCAGACTACTTTTGAAGGAAGTTGGTTTTATGCATCTGTCAAAAATAATTGTTATTATTAAACATCTTGATTAGTTCGTGTCATTTCACAGATGTGCAAACACGCAACCACAACAACGAAGTCACACCCATGCGTACATTATGGAGTCTGTGTCATTAACAGTTTGTAATTAACACTCATAATGCACAAGCAAACACGTTACTCTAATTTCACATAGAACCACAAACAGCAGCTTAGCACACGCACAAACATCTTACATGTCATTAAATGTCATTTTAATTAGCTCCATCCATGCATATCTGTGAAGAGTACTTGGAAGACTGCATTTTTTTCATGATCAAGAATCTGTGTTTGTGCATGCATGTGGGGTTTTTTTTGGGATGAGACAGCAGTTTATTGCGCTGAATCGTACCCCCCCGATGGCATTCGACCTCACGCAGAAAGAACAGAGAGAAAAGAGAGAGGCAGTCGGGCAGTTTGAGCCTTATGGGCACCTATCCGCAGGCGGTCTCCATGCCTGCACCCTCGCTGATAACGAGGGGTGGAAGGAAAGGAGGGACCTGAGGAGAAGGGGAAGACAGCGGTACATGTGGTGGTGGAGGAGGTGGGCCATTACACACATTACACACATCCAGCTGCTACTGCTCAGTCTCACCACACACTGACTTCTTTCTTTTACATGCGTGGCGTTCACATTTACAGACAGTTTGACAATTTCAATTTAGGACTCACATTCTCTTTGTGTTTTTTTTTATATATTTTTTTTCCTCTGCAGCACAATTTCACCCTGTAAGTATTGTTAAGTAGCGGCTGCCGTTAGCTCAAGGTAGGTGGATTGTTCTCTGTAGTTTAATTATGAAAAGGACAGCGAGCTTTTCTTTTGATAGTATATGCAATGTTCAACTGGTAAGAAGCCTTTCTTGTTTTTCAGTGGCGTCACTTAGTCACACTCGACCCCACTTTCTCATCACATCTTACATTGATTGAAAAACATCTTTGCTGGTGAAAACTGACCATTAAATCGTTAAAACGATGATGATGGCAATCTTCATAACAGGATCAAGCTTGATATTGATATGTTAATATCCTAAGCTTCTGTCATAATGACATTGTGTGTGCTTAGCATTTCATTATTCTACAGGTACAACATCACACATTCAAAGGCACGAACAAACCCAACTGACGCTGTCCAAACAATTACTGTTTCGATAATCCAACCAATGCATTCATCAGTGTATGTCTTTATGTTTTAATGCCAGATGGATAGAAGTACAAGGGCAATTGTTATGGTCTATGTAGAGAGGTTAGAATGCAACACAAAGTAAAGGAGACTGGGTCTTTTTGATGCATCTGAACTGGCCAATGAATACACAAGGTAAGGCAGGTTTATTTCTATAGCACATTTCATGTACAAGACACTTCAAAGTGCTTTATATAAAACATTAAGAGCGTCACAGCAGGGAAGCAATAAAAAGTATAGGCATGAGAAAATAACAGATAAATAGACGAAACAGATAAAAACTTTAAGCTTCAAAGAAATAGTGCCGATCTAAACTTCTGAATCAGAACTCCATTCAAATGCGGCTGAAAACAGGTGGTTCTTTAACCTGGATTGAAATAAACTGTGTGTTTTTTGTACCCCAGATGGTTGTGTGTGAGTGTTTCAGCTGATCTGAGGCTTTAGTTGAATGTAACTTTATATTTCATACATGGGTTTTGAAGACCTCTATGATCAGCGTTTTCTTGAAAAACCTGATGTATACAATCAGATACATGCAATACACAGATAATCCACCAGGTGGGAGGGATTTGTTCACCAGGGGCCTTTCCAGTGACACTACAAGATCATCATTAATGACGAAGGAGGCAGAACTTTGATAGTTTTGAAAAGGAATTACCAATTTGTTAGACATATGTGTGCTATATCATGTTTTGTTTTTGTTTGTTTTAAAATAATGATATACAAGCGTTGAGACCCCATATGTCTTATATGATACAAAAGTGAAATTCATACATGGAAATTATTTGAAAAATCATTTTTTTTTATTTATTTATTTTTTTTTATTGTTTTTGGTTGTTCAGAAGGACCAATAAAGAATCCAGTTTCAAAGAACTGGAATTTTCTGTCAAAGATTCAATTGCTTAGGGTTTCAAGTTTCAAGTTTATTTATTTGATGAAGGGACAGCATATATTAAATAGCATAAAAATGCAAAATATACAAAGATTGTAGCCATTAGGCTAATTTCCACCTTTAGTCCCTTTGACAGGTTGATGGTTCCTTAAAAAATAATAGAAGAAGGGTTTCCAATACTGTTGTACTTTCAATATAAAAGTATTATACAAAAATATACAATCCTGATCAAAATTGTAAGACCTGTTGAGAAATGTACATGTTTGCACTGTTGGATCTTAAGAAGGTTCTAAGAAGATTTTAAAATGCAAAATGAAGAAATGAGAGTGAGAGAAAAAAAAAAATTGAGTAAGCACTTTTAAAAATAAATAAATAATGAATTTAATAAATAATAATGTGCTCACTGATTTTTTTGTATCATTATTAATATACATTCTGTTAAATAAACATTAAATGAAGCAACATTTTAAATACACATCTCAGTAAATCCAGCAGTCAGTCAAATGCTGTTAAATGACATTTAAGGTGTTTTCAAAACAAAGTTAGTTTAGTTGGTGGTGATTCAGTTGTCTACATTTACTCCATAACTACATTAATTAAACACTAACTTACGTAATCAACACGGCCCCTTACAATCGGTACACACAATTGTCACAATTTTAACTTAAACAAGTGTCATCATATTTCTGTTTGTTCCCTTTAAATATCCTCCTGACACCCAGCAATACATTTTTGTCCTTTGTAGGGGACAAAAGTTTCATGGTTTTACTTAAAAAATAAAATAAAATACTGTCCACTGCAAGGGACATTCCATAAAAAATATAAATAAACAATTAAAAAAAACTCTTTGGAAAAAAACTGTTACATTATGCAGTTTCCGATCAAGACAGTTGTTTAATGCAAAAAAGCTAAAATGTTGAATTTGCTGGTTGTCAGGAGGATATCAGTCCTGATCAGTCGTGTCTTCATGTGACTGAAACGCTGTGCTGTGAGCAGCTTGGCAGCAAACTACAAACACAACAGGTGTGTAGGTTTAATGATCACCCTGCAGGAAGTGCAAGGTGAGTGTTTGGGCTCACAAATGCATGCACGTCTACCGTCTACCCCCCCCCCCCTGTAGGTTTGGAAGGACAGAGCCAGGTGGTTTTCATGTTTGTGAATGTTCTTAAGTGTGTCTTCAGTCTTGACTTTAACCCTAACCCTACCTGAAAAAGAACCAATAAGAATACCGTTACAGTATCTGAACAATACTGATCGGAAAGTCGAATCACCCGTGCTCAGCCAATCAGAGGGCACCTACATGTAAAGCTCCTCCTTCAGGCACAACACACAAAACACGATCACATCAAACATAATAAACTACAACAGGTAATTACAATACCTACACCCACTAAAAAGAGTTAAATTATGTATAGCAGGGGTGTCAAGCTCACTTTAGTTCAGGGGCCACATACAGTCTAATATGATAGAAAGTGGGCTGGACCAGTAAAATAATAGAAACAATAGGATAAGAACTTATAAATGATGTCGACTCCAAAGTTTTTTATATGTCTTTGAGTGAAAAAAGTAAAATTCCATAATGAAAATGTTTACATCTGTGAACTGTACTTGAACATAATCTGAACATGAGAATTCTTAATATAAATAAGTGGAATTTTAACAATATTACATTTACATATGCATTACAACTTAAAAATCAAAGTGGATCTACAAATACACAAAACATTTAGTAACAGTAAACAATAATATTGATATTCCATATACTTCAGTTCAGGCATTTCAGGTTATTCACTTTTTTTTTTTTTTTTTTTTTTGTAAAAGGCTAATCTGTAACATTTTTGTTTGATTTTACATTTTTTATTTACACTAAAACAAAGAGGAAAATTAGCTTCCTTCATTATTTATAGTTTATTATGATAATATCTTACTGGTCTGATCCACTTAAGATTGAACTGACCTAAAATGATTCTAACATTTTCATTGTTAGAATCTACATTCTTTATTTTTGCATTTCACAAATTCCTCTCACAGGCCACCCTCTGGAGGGCTGGTTTTGGCCCCCGGTGACATATTTGACACCTATGTGGTATAGTTTTTATTAGTTGTTATTCTTTTTTTTTTTTTGTTTATATTGTTTGTTTTCTTGCATTATCTTTATGCATACAGACTTTTTACCTCCGCCAAGAAGGTTATGCTTTTGCCGGCATTTGTTGGTTTGTCTGTGTTCAACATAACTCAAAAGGTTATGGACAGATTTTGATGAAATTTTCAGGATTTGTTGGCAATGGCACAAGGAAGAAACGATTTACTTTTGGGGGTGATCAGGAAGAAATCCTGGATTCTGGATCACTTTGAAATTTCCATTAACATTGGGGTCAATGGGGCCAAAAATTTTGATTCTCAGTTTGTTTGTTTCTCGGTTAATTATTGACCAAACCTAATGAAATTTTCAGGAAATGTTCACTCTGAGACAAGGAACAGATGATTAAATTTTGGAGGTGATCCGGATCACTGTGTGGATCCAGGAATTTTTTACATGATTTTGTATTACTTTTAATTGGCGTTGCTGTGGTAATAATAATAAATGTCCACCATGGACTTCAGGGGTTACACTTGGTGGAGGTCTGCGCTCTACTGAGTGCCATTCTAGATCTACTGTTTTCTGTGTTTATTCTGTTGCTGCATTGATCATTGAATGTCTCCATTGTGGGTTCAATAAAGTCTAATCTAACTATTAGAGAGGGGTACATGTAGGAGTCACCAACTCCAAACAAAGCAAGGTACAGGATACTGCACATCAGTCAACAGTATGTGCCCAGGTCCCTTTATTCTGCACAGAGCATGGGTGGTCTGACTTCAGGATGAGTTACAGGTGTGAAAAAGCCTTATCCTGCCCCGAGGACCTGACAAACAACAAGAAACAGGACAGACAGACAAGACACAAGGAGCAGGAAACACTAGAACACGGGGGAAGAAAGGGAATACTGTAACAGCAACAGTCTTTTGTTAAATGTTTAAGCCCTTGAAGCTCTAAGAACTCTAAGAATTAATCACATCCGTCACAAAAAAAAAAAAAAAAAAAACAGACAGAACTGACCAGAATTGCACTGTACATGCTTTTAGTAACCGGTTCTATAATCCCTCTTGTTTTCTTCCATGAAGGAATGAGAGTGTATGAGTGTTTCTGTATGAGTGTGTATGTGTCAGTGTGTCTACTCTGTATTAGTCAGGTCAACAGAAAGGCATTACATATTCATGAAATTACCAAATTATGAAAATGGAGCATGAGTCAATGCTGGGATGAAAGAAAGCCAGCCTTCACTGCCTTCAAAGCTCCCGTCTGAAACTAGTTATAATCTGAAGGCGTGGTGTGTGTTTGCCTGTTTGTGTGTGCATGTGTGTGCGTGCATGTGTGTGCACATGGTCACGCTGGATATGAGAAGAGAGGGGAGACACAGAGAGAGAGAGATAAGGGTTGACCTTCAGTGAATCATTTGCCTCTCTGCACAGACTTGTATAGAAGCATCATGTTTGGCAACTGTTCTTACGGCGCAAAAAAAGACAGAGAAGAAAGAGTTGAAAAAAGCAGATGACTGGAAGAATAGTCACATATAAAAGCATGTGCACAGAGGTGTGGAATGAAATGAAGTCAAAAGTAAAATGAGACAGAAATGAATATTGTCAGGACCAGATATATTTTTGAGTGGGAAGGGGGATCAGTCATCCAATAACATCCCCAAAACTGGCATCAACTAGCAGGCTGGCTTGGCTTCCCACACTGGAAAATCCACCAATCTAAGTGACCAAATATGGTGTTTGTCTGTTCCCTCTGACATGGCACATAACAGTGTTTTCTCAATTAGCTCCCCCATAGACAGCAGGAGGAACTACACCAAATGGCAACATATGAAAATGGACAAAATGACTATCAAGCTGTAACTATACAACTGTTCATGTCTAAGGTACAGATATACGAGCATTTTAACAGACCATTATTAACCCTGTAAAGCCTGAACCATTAAATCAGTAGCAGAAAATTCCAGTGCTTTGAAATTGGAGCCTTTATTGGTCCTCCTGAACAACCAAACATTGTTTTTTCTTCCAAATATTAATTTCCAGGGTAACACAGTGGTGCAGTGGACAGCATTTGAGCCTCACAGCAAGACTGGGTTTGATTCCAACACCAGTCAATGGTGGGACCTTTCTGTGTGGAGTTTGCATGTTCTGTCCGGGTACTCCAGCTTCCTCCCACCATCCAAAAGACGTGCACTGATAGGTTAATCTATATGGTCCATAGGTGTGAATGTGAGAGTGACTGGCTGTCTATAAGTAGCTGGGATAGGCTCCAAGTGACCCCCGTGACCCTGAGGATGAAGTGGGTTCAGAAGATGAATGAATGAATATCAATTTCCATGTATGAGTTAAAATTTTGTATCATATTCGATACATCAGGTCTCAATGCTCAAATATTCTTACTTTTGAACAAACAAAAACATAATATAAAATAAACATGTTAAGAAATGGCTAATTCCTTTTCAAAATTGGCAAAGTTCGGCCTCCTTCCTCATTAATGATGATCTTGTAGTGTCACTGGAAAGGCCTCTGGTGAAGAAATTCCTCCCCTGATGGATTATCTGTGTATTGCATGTATTGAATTACATACATCAGGTTTAATATCACACTGATCATGTAAACTGCTTCAAAACTCATGAAGGAAATATCATATGTTTAGTGTTATAGGGTTAAAAAGATTGCATCAATGACCTGTGTGCATGTTTTCAACATGAGGATAAGCTACAGCAGGGGTTCGCTAACTTTGACACTTGTGACCCGCCAAAATAATGGTGCCAGATGACCCCCACTATCCCCAAAGTGACTGAAACATAAAAAAAAAAACACCAAAAAAACAAAACAAAAACCTGTACACAGAACTCACATACTAAAAGGCGTATCCAAACATAACATCACAACACAAAAGAACAGAAGAGGCTGACAGTCATGATACGATTTAAATAATACTGTGGTATATTTACTGCATTGTGGGCACTGGACATTTTACCCATTGTGTTGTGTTTTATGTGCAGGGGATCAAGGAGGGTGTTGTGTTAATGTTTATTGAAGTTAATCTGTCTGTTTTACAACATTTATTGGCCTTTTTATGTTTATTTTTATTAATGTGACATTATTAGTCAAACCTGTAGACCGAACAATGCCTTACCCGTTTGTTGTTGGCAAGTTGTCAAGTGCCATTGTTCTTAGTTTCTCACTTGTAAAAGCAAAAGCACTTCCTGTGTTCCTTTTGTCAAACATAGCAATCTTCCTACTTATAAAATTTCAAGAGTTAACACTGTCACTGATCTGTCATAATCACCTCTGGGGCCACATCAAGGGGATTCTGAAAATAACTCCCCGATTGCATCTAGTGAGCCCGTGGGGGTCCCGACCCCCACTTTGAAAACCTTTGGGCTACAGGTGTAACACCAACCTTCAGAAGCGTATTAAATGGCTTTGAACTGCGAGGTAGTGTCAGGAAGTTTTTCAGCACCGTTTAAAAATACCATTAAAAACTGCTACAAAAAAGGAAATCCACTGCGCTGATCAAGATCTTGACTTGGCTCCTGAGTTCGTTCAAAGGAAGCTCACTGCTCAATTAAAGGGATAGTTAATAGAGTTAATAGAGATTTTTCACATGAATCTGTATTTCATCCCCGTCATCAGTGTAGTACATCCACACTGACTTACCATCAACAGTGTCCTGTGAGCC
>JAPSES010049069.1:0-11880 GCA_029822895.1 Maxillicosta whitleyi
TATTTCATGGGTTTTGTGCATTATTTATAATATAATTTTTGTTTAAAATGTTTTTCCACATTAAACCAAAAAGAAAAGTTGGACTCATTATTCATAGGTTACTATGCTGTTATATTATTTGAGATCACAATTGTTCTGCATGTGGCCTCTGAACTAAAACAAGTTTAACACCTTGGATTCTTAATAACTTCAGTATAATTTTTGCACTTTGCTAATTCACACCGTGGAGCAGAATGGAAGCTTCAGCGTGCTAGTTTTGTCCCATGTTTTGACACCCTTGCTATAGTGCGTCTATGGACAGGTCTGTCTATCCTCACATCCACAGACTGTTATGGATCAGTAAATGTTTTTCTATTGACATTCAAATTGCGTGAATATAACTTCTACATAAACATTTGCCAAATGGAAAAATGACAATTTCACCAACACTCTGGTTTTGCCCTGACAAGAGGTGGTTTTTTGGGTGTAGTGAAATTGGTACATCTTGTAAAACTGCAATGGAAAAACCTTTTTCTGCAACTAGAGTCATGTGAACAAATGCTGACAGATGTTATAACAAGCAAAGAAGAAGAGTTTTAAAGGAAACATGGTGCATGATATGCGTGGACACGAGAAAACCAAATCATTTTTGAATTAATACAGGATCGAGGGGTAATATATAATACTAATGAATATATTTGTAAATTAATATATTTACATTTGTCGCTATATGTTTATGGAATGAATTCTTATGTCATCTCGTGATAATACATAAACAAATGATTGCATTTGTGATGCAATGGAAAAACTGACATAACACACTTCTGTTTTTTCAACATATAGTAAATATCGGTACAGTTTTGCGCAGATGTCCAATGGAAAAATGGCTGGTGTTTTTCACTGCCCTAATGTCTCTTATATCACTGGAAAGTGCCAAGACTTTTCTTTCAGTGTGATCTGGAACTTTTCTGACAAACAGTGACGGACATTGAAATTGTGCTTATGTGCCTATACATATACATTTAAAGAGTTTTTCCAGTGAAAAACAATGAAAAACTGACATTTTTGCTAATTTACATAAATCGCCCAGACGCTCTGGACATGATGTGAAAAGAGGACATGTCCAGGCAAAAGAAGATGTTTGGTCACCCTAATTAAATTATCTGGTTTATTCAGCTAATTTTGTGTGTAGCACTGAACACACAATGGTATGACAGTGCATTTGCAAAAATAATATCAGGAAAGCAGTAATTTTGGTGGAACATGCACCTGTGAGGAAGCATGTCATGGTTTTAAAATGACAAAATATGTACAAGAGAAAGAAAAACACATGAAAAGATGTGCTTCTCTCAAAACTTGCCATTGTATTTGCATCTGGAGGTTATTTTTATGAATGTCTATTTTTCCGTATGCTGAGAGGGACCGTGAAAGCCATTGTTTAACAAAAATATTTGACTTATTCTGGCAAAGAACTTCCAGCGATCCAGACTACTCCTTAGGTAGTGAAAACTTGACAGTATGTCAGCAGATCACCTGGTGCTACTAAAGTACCATCATTCTATGCCCAGTCCTAGGGGAATCATAGTGTTTTACCATTCTAACCTGAATTTAGCCCCTTTATACTGTGTTTTACAGAGTATAACACATTTACTAGTTTTCTTCTGAAACATCTGTTGCCTCAGTAATGAAAAATCTCCAGCCTTTTCAAGTTCCAAACAAAAAAAGACGATAAAAAGCAGATTTAGTGACATAAAGTACAACATTTGGTGTTTTTAATGACACCTTTAACACACTGAATCACACTCTGACCTAAAGTTGTCCCAGCGTATGCCTTATGAATATCAAACCTATCTGGCACGGTGTAGAGAACCTCCAGCCAACAAACAGGTGTCCTGAACAAAACCACATGACAAGTTGGAAAACTATGTATGACATATTCTGTAAACTACCACTGAGGGGATGAGCGTCTGGAACCCTGTTAGCCAACACAGAGACAGCAGATGGATTATGTGTACAGTTTTTCACCTCGACTCAAGCCAGGCCAGGCCAAAACTCTTCTGTTATCATCTTACATCCTCTTCTTTCTGCCTGCTGACACATTATGCTCTGGCGGCATCTCTGTTTTGGTATTTACAGCCCAGTTGGGCATTGTAAAGCCTTATTCCTCTGTCAGCATCAGCTATAGCCAGCTGCCATTGCAGAGCTGTTCTGAATGGGATCAAATGGGGTGCTTACTAAATGCATGGGGAAGATGTATGAGTTTATAAAGAGACAAAACTAAGCAGATGCACACCGCTGGAGGAGTGCCACCAACATTTCCAAGCCACTGTCTGTAGAGTAAAAAAAAATAAAATACATGCTTGTTGGATGGGATTCATGCAGGCATAAAAGTCTAACAAGGCTCAAAATTTCTTGGATTTTTGTCGTTAGAATATATTTACAGCTTTACCTAACAAACAGAGTGGCCTTGGTGATAATTTGTGGTTATTTTATAGTAAAAAAAAAAAAAAATCTTCTTTTATGTTTACATGTTTAAAAATAAATCAGTGAGCCACTCGTTGATAACTTGCAGTTCTGCACACATGCATTCAGTAACAGTATCTAACGCTGCTTCAGTCCAGTTCAAAACTCTCAATAAACTTAATAAACATTAACGACCAAATCATTGAGGATTTAAGGATAGAGGAGATTATTTGCTGCACAAACTGTGAAGCACACTGAGCCATTTCTTTTGTTTATGATTTAGAGATTTATCAATAAAATGGATTTGACTTTATTTAGTGTTACTGTTCTTATTCTGATGCATCAACCTTAATCATAGTGGATTACATTAGATTATTTGTATTGTATTGTACTGAACTGAAGCTCTCTGACATTATTCCACTTGGAGCCTTCTGTTTTATCCTGAGGGACGGACAACATGAGACCATTGGACAGTGCCTGTGTTTTTAAAATTGTAATTATTGTTTGTTGATGTGTTACAGCTCCTGCACTTCCTGTGGGAAATACTACTGCTCCTCTAAAATTGTATGTTTCAGTCTATACCATCACTTCCTCATAACTGTTTTTATGACATGTGGTGCTGACCTCTTAGCTAGGTCACCCTTGTGAAAGAGATCCTGATCTCAATGGGTCTTATCTGGTTAAATCAAGGTTAAAAAATAAAACAAAACTGTATTGTATCGTATTGTATTAGATTAGACTAAACAAATTTAAGTATAAGTGTGTAAATTCATTCAAGTGACAGAAATGTCCTTGTATCGTCTTAGCCAATAAAACTGATTGTGACAGAGCACAAAGTTTTAGCCATGACAGAAGACAATCCTTTAGATTCAGATGTTGGTAGCAGAAGATCTACACAATCAACACGGTTTCAGAGCAGACAGCTAAGATTAGTGTCACCAATTCAGTATTTGACCCAACGTGAAATATGGTCGCAATCCGTCCTCCCTCTGGTCCTGTCACTGGAGTGAAGGCATAAGGATGAACAGGAACACATGCTGTCTAACCACAGCCAACACTCACAATGACAAATCCACTTTAAAAAAATAGTCCCGGAGAGATATATAAAATGCTGTTGCTTATGAATTTGCTAAATAACTGTTCACTAATTATCCAAAGAATCCAGGCTGGTTTTTTTTAATGCTGTATCTGTATTCACTTTTGCTACACATAATTATCTCTGTTCATCTTATTACCTTCCCTTCTGTGATTTTCTCTGTTTTCAGAATCTGGGAACATTGCCATGCTACTTTGCACATCACTACCTGCGCGCCACAATATTGCTTTATACTTGTCAATTATTGTGAAGTGAATATAACACCTAAGATACAAAGAGTGTTTTTTTCTTGAGATTGTGCTACTGAAGCATTTATTATAATATTATGTAATTTTTAAGTGAATTGTTATCTGTACACCACATCAAGAATGCACTGGTTGACCCAAAAAAAAAAATAGTCATATTAGATTTAAGATTTAAAGGAGCCTTCCACTGGTTTATTACTGCAATGTTTTGGCTGCAATGAGTTCATTAAGTCTAAATGATGCTGTGAGTAGCTTCTCATTTCGTAAACAACTGTTAGTTTGCTGAAGAGCATAAAGTTTGGACTGCGTTTCAATGGAAAAAGGTCATGCACTCTGTTGTAAGTTGTAACAATTTTTGTAATATTGCACAAGTATTGTGTGTCATAAATATACATCTTGTAGTCAAAGCTAAAGCTGGTCCAAGAAAATACTGTGTGCATCTTTTATTGCCTGGGCAGTGTATATGTACTGTCATATGTATATAATCATTGAATAAACTGTTGCTCACTTCCCCGTTTTACTTTGAAAGAACATAAAAGAAATACTATCTGTGTGTCATACTGTTAATAATTATATAAACAGTGATTAATCTTACCCTCGCTCCTGGGGGTCCGTCTCTACCAGGTGATCCCGGGCCTCCAGGGACGCCCTACACAAGACACAAAAACCAGGCTTAAATCACAATCTGGCTTGACTTTGTTTAGTCCAGCAGGACAGAGTAAAGACAATAAATACAGAGAGGCAGCACTTCAGTGATGGATGTGAACACTGTGTGCCATGTATTAAAATATATTCACATTCATCCAATGTGAGTCTTGTGCTCAGCACTGCATTGACACTACTGGACATAAACATGATTTGTAAAAGACAGTAACTTTCAACCCCCCGGATATGGGGCAGTTTCTCCTTCCCCTTCATCCACCTCTGTGCAGGTCAATGCAATAAGCTGATTCCAAAATACAGTCATGGATTAAGTGTTGAGGTAATTTATCTCTGCACTTCAGAATTAGTGGAGAGCTCATAAAACAGGACAGTTAATGCTGTAAAAGGTTCACAAATTACAGGACGGGGTTGCAGAGGACAGGCCGTGTATGATTAATGATGTGCCATTGTTTAGACGTTGGCTGAGGTACACACTCCCAAGACATCAGCAATAATATCTGCACACAAACCCCCCCCCCCCACTTACACACACACACTTAAACACACAATACAGTGGAAAAACCACAATAAGCAAGAAAGTATGAATCCATATATGCACATAAAACACACTTAAACTGGAGTTTATACATAGAAGCAGACATGTGATCTCCTTCTTGTATACAAGTCACCGAATTGTTCTTTTTTATGCAAAGTGAAGAATCTCTGTTGCACTATAACTGTATCTTTAACTTGTTTTGTATCACTGAGTAATGAATGAAGGTGAAGGTTGTTTTCCTTTGAAAACTGGTTCAAATACCTTCAACATTTATTTTATATTTAAGGGGAAAAAAACATGCCCGTCTTAAAATAACATGATAAGAAGAATTTTCCATGGTAGGAGGCATCTAGTGTACACCAGAATAACAGCACATAACCACACACCTCCGCCTCACAAACCTATGTCAACCTTTGAAGTAAACCTTGAGAATAATGGGTGCAGAAAGGTCAAAGACAAACAGAAAATAACTGCAGCAGTGATTCTGATTCAACACATTAGTTTTACAACCAAGTCTGATCCCTCAAACTTAATACATATTACGAACCTGCATTTTGTCCCCATAAAAGAGCCAAGTCCCCACATGTATGGATACAGATTTATGTCCACATAGTGTGATAAATATCTGGACCACACGGCCACACAAAGAACTGTTAGAGTCCAGATTAGAGTTGAATAGTGACGACAGGGTCGAAGAGGTGGGACTATACATCTGTGTAGGATCACAGAGGAGACAAACTCTAAATCATTACCACACTCACATACTGCTTTCTCACACTTTGGGGGACTAGACTGGCGTACATTCAGTCCCCTGATCGAACATAAACTTAAAAGTGCCCATTTTCTTTTATATGTCTTATGTTAAATCTCGCCTACCATAAATGCTGGTGTCGTTTTTTTTGTAATATATATATACTGAATAGTTTGCAATCATATGATTCTAGTGTCTCGTTAAATTCAGATGGAGGACGGTAAATATACGACATGCAGGGAAGAGTTCTTTTTTTTTTTTTTTTATAGCAAAAAGTATTAACGGCATTTATTGGATCAGATCTTTATGTTATGAAGAGGAGGTGTTACTACTACTACTACTACTACTACTATAACTACTGCTACTACTACTACTACTACTACTATTACTACTACTACTACTGCTATTACTACTACTACTATTACTACTACTACTACTACTATTACTACTGCTACTACTACCACTGCTGCTATTACTACTACTACAACAACTACTATTACTACTACACTATTACTACTACTACAACACTATTACTACTACTACGACTACTACAACTACTACTATTACAACTACTATTACTACTACTAGCACTATTACTAGTACTACTACTATTATTATTATTACTACTACTACTACTAGCACAATTACTAGTACTACTACTACTACTACTACTACTACTACATGCAACAATTGACAGCTGTTGATTATATTAGGTACATTCTTTTATTTTATGTATTTGACACTTTACAGTTTAATACAATGTTGATTGAAAATATAAAAGAAAAAACAAACGTAAAATAACAACATGAGCATGGGAGAGGTAAAAACCAAAATGTCGTATAAAAAACAGGCCCATAAAAACCAAAGAATGAACTAAGCATTAAATAAAACCATTTTAAAATTATTTTACAGTCGGCAAATCATAACAGGTTCAGCATCAGGTTGTATCATCATTTAGCACTACAATTTGGACTGAGTGAGTCAAAGCCAATATTCTGCCATCCATTTATGTTTGAGTCCATTACTGATGTAGAGGTATCTAAAAGATCTAGATGAGTGATCCTTAATTAGCAACGTGACATCTAATTGAAGACTGATTATGAGATGTTTCATATAAAGGTAAAAGCAGATTTGCAGACTGCCTAGTAGGATAGTTCATGAATCTGGGAGTTGTGAAAAATATAATGCTTGATATATGACAGCCAGTCAGAATCATACAGTGTTCTAAAAACAAATGTGCAGTGTTAATATCAAAAATATGCAAAAGGTTTAATTTGTAAAACACAGGTGCACTTGGAGCATCTGGTTTGGAAAAGTGACTATTCTAACAAACTTTTTCTGTAGCAGGAATATTTTGTTAAACTCTGTGGTGCCTCAGCATTAACATTAAGGTCGTTAAACTTACATTACTGGATTAACACGTCTCAGAAGGCTCACTGAATGTCACTAAATATGTAGATTAATGTGGCTACATTGCTGAACTATTGACTATATGTGGATCAAAAAGCCTGGGACAGAATCATTCATGCATAAATTAACTTCACTTATGGTCAGTCTACTTATCAGCGTTAATTTTATATTTAGATTTAGTTTTTATCCATGGGGCTGATGGTGCTGTACATAATCTTTTCTTCATAAAAAGTTTGACACACACACAGGCACAGCTGCTCTCATGAAGTGAATCAATGCTCTGTAAAATAATGCTTCTGTGGGTGAAAGGTCAGACGGGAGAGGACAGTTTTACAGTTTCCACAGACTTGTTTTTAGTGATTTTTTAAATTTTTTTTAATTTCAAGCAATGTTTATAGAAAACATTGCGTGATATGCTAAGTTAACAATTAAGCTACAAATACAAAGACCGCTGTACTTTTAATTCAAATTCTAGCAACATAACAATGTACTGAAATATGTCTAAACATACCACTACAGTAGGGTAAAGCAAATGGATCCAATTATCCCAAGTAAAACTGAGTCTGAGGCTAACAGACCAATGAAAAATATAATAGTTCAGTTATAAGGATCATCTACTGATAGCGATCAGTTTGGACAGACTCATGACTAAAAGCGGTTTCCACTTTTTTCCACTGTTTATATCTTTTGTGTAACTGTTAATCTGATGCAAAGTGGAATTTACTTTTTTTTTTTCTTTAAATCTATGATTGTATACAAACACAGCTGAAGAGTATAAAAAAAAAAAAAAAAAAAAAAACAGTTGCAAGAATGGGTCCAAAACCATTTTCTAGTGTTAAATTTCCTTAATTTCCCCTTCATTAATAACAAGTATTGCTACTTTCCATTAATGCATTGTACTATTTTAAACAACTTAAAATATTTTGTCAGTGTTTTTCTGTCTGCAGTGGGTGCTGTCATGGGACATCACCTGCAAACAACTTATAGAACTTTAGACTTTGTTATTTTGTGGACATATGCTAGTTTTCCATCAAAGTCATTATTTAACCTCCTGACAACCAGCAATACAATTTTGTCCTCTGTAGAGGACAAAAGTTTCATGGTTTTTCTTTAAAAAAAAAAATACTGTCCACTGCAAAGGACATTCCATAAAAAATATAGATAAACAAATAAAAATTATAAAAAAAACAAAAAAAACACATTATGCAGTTTTTGATCAAGACAGTTGTTTAATGCAAAAAAGCTAAAAGTTTCACTTTGCTGGGCATCAGGAGGATATTTGTGTAACAAAGTAATATAAGTATAACCTATTAGTCAGGACTACAGTTGAGGTGTCCATTGGGGGGGTAGTAGCTGTCAGTGATATTAAACTTTAAGACACTTTGGCTTCACTTTAGACTTAGACAAACTTTATTGATCCTTGAGGGAAAATACTTGGTCAAAATAGCTCAGTTGCATACAAAAACAGTTGAAAAAAAAAAGGAAATTAAGTGTGAAAAGGTAAATTCAATAAATAATATAAATAGAATACACCAACAAACAGCGCAAATAAAATAGAAGATTAGGATGCAGAGCCATATTCCCTGCTCCTTGGTTGTCACCATCAGAATAAGAACCTTAAGAACAGGTTGGTTCACTAGAGGATAACTTCCTCTTTCAGTGTCAGTAAGTTTTTCCTCAAGCCACAATTTCCCGTACATTCTGACATTACAATGACATTTTTAAGATGCACAGATCAGGAGAAAGTGGAGTTTGTTTGAGGCTTGGCTCTGTCTCAGTGGCAAATCCTCAAGAGATCTTGCAAAACAAATCTCATCTGGAGAAAGTAAAAATCAGCAGGAAAATAAGAAGATCCGAACTGATCAGAAGAGCCTGGGCTTTTGAGGTGGGGGCATCCTCCCTAGATAAAAAAAATGCAAAACCAAATAGCACTCTGCTGGCCATTCCAAGGGAAATTTATAAGAATGCTAACCTAACCATAACCTAAAACAAGATTTAACCCTCGAACATATTGATTTACATCTCTGGGGTATGCATGTCGTCCCCTAAACACAACCTAGACACTACAATGAAGCAGCATAAACAAATTTGGGACCCCACAACCTAAGTAGCGGCCCCACATACACTGATAAACAGAATAAGCATGAGAGAGATGAATAAGATGGAACGCAAACACTAACTCACTTTAATATTCATTGCAGCTGCATTTCTCACCATCCAATTGAAACAGAGGTGGAGGGGACGCTGATGACAAGGTTACGTTGTATTTACCGCAACGAGAAAAGTGAGAGAGAGAGAGAGGCAGGGAAAGGCGAAGAGAGAGCAAGGGAGGTAATTGATGTTTTAGAGTTGTGATATTCTCTGTGGTCCCTCATATATTACAGCAGGGCCCTGGAAGCTGCAATATTCCCCCACTGAGCCCCCCCCCCCAGCACGCACACATGCACACACATACACACACTACAAACCCATTCATATTCCTCTCTCTGACAAAACACATTATTACTCAGTAACATAGTGCAGCACAGGGCAGCACTGCCAGCTTTTATTAATAGGACTATGCAGCCAGAGAGAGCTAGATAGTGCTGCATCAGAAGTGTTGCAGCTCTGTGTGAACCCGTTCAGGGACTAGTTATTCTCTCAAGACACCGGTTACTGCTATTGATCTCTTAAAAATTCATTCTAATCATAGCGTGTCACCCAGAGAAGCGTAAAATCTGTAAATAAAACATCACATGTAATAACCAGCATCAGTATGAGAACACATTGTTTTAGTTTAGTTTAATTTCTCTGGAAAAAAAAAAAAACAAAAAAACAAAAAACGTTGTCATCATCAGAGCGGGAATGAACACCTGCGCTACAAAATCAACAAAACCGCTATTATTCCTGTCATTGTAACATTTAGGTTTTTAATTAAACTCCTGTGGATACCACTGAAAAAAAAAAAAAAAAAAATCCAAACATTAGAATCCACACTCACATCTGTTAAAACCCTGAAGAAAGAGACCACCACTCTGTGGTAGATTATGAACGCTTTTAAAGCAATCATTGGAAAGATAGGAGTACAGTGTGCTCTGGAGGCAGATCGATGTGTCAGTTGGCCAAAATCAGTGATCGGCAGATGGAAGCAGTGACTGTAACCAGCTGTGCTCTGTGATGTATAAAAAAAAGCTAATAGTATTCCTTTATGCAGCCTGCAGGAGCTGTCTCTTAAAATCAAAACCTTTGCAGTGTCAGCTCTACGTAGAGGGATGGACTGCAGTGAAATGCAGCTGAATTCTAAATGACTACATCCACTTATTTTATCAAACTACTTATAAAACCCAGTGTTTGTATTTTATCCTATAATGCACAGGGTCAAAGACACCATGATGGATTATATTTTCATCACAGGACTTACCCCGTGTAATTTATCACAAACTCAACCAACACAATGGAATAGATTTTGTAGTTGAGCCTCAAGTTTAATAAATGTGTTTTGAAAGACATAAATGTATCAGCTGTCTAATATAATTTGATCTGGTCTCCAGACAACAGTACAATAGACACTATATACTGGAAATAGTGCAGCATCGTGGTCTATAACCAACTCTAAATATCGCAAATACTATGACGGAGATCAGAGGGTATGTTAGAGGCTCTGGCTTTTTGACTTTTATTTAAAAAATATAAGAAACTTCAACTCAGAGAAATATACCTTCAAGACCCTGGATTATAACTTGAAGAAGAATATGTGAAAATTACCTTTTAAAGGAAACAATGAGAAGAAAAGGTGGTAGTGTATTGAAAAGAATTAGGAGAATGCAACATTTTCTGAGATATATTGCAATATTATGTATATAATTAAATGGAATAGACATCAACAAAATATTATATTCATAGCCAAAGTTCTGTCTAACATCTAAACAATTGGTCTTTTAGTCATCCCATAGATGAATATGACTTATATCTGTCTGAGAAACACCAAGAATGGTTGATAAATTTTCTCTTCATCATGGACGGTGTATGTACCCAACACTTCTCTGACCTCAGTGTTCAAGTCAAAGTCCTTCATTCAATGTCCTATTTATCTGTAAACACTGCCCCCCTGGTAGAAAAATGCTGTAATGTAAAAACTGAGTGTGTTGAGCACTTATGGCCTTTCTGCGTGCTCAGAAATTCAGGAAATATGGTGTGGGGAAGTGTTTGTCAGCAAAACTCACTGTTCATAAACTGCATACCCTGAAATTCTTGAAGTTCTTTGTAAATATTTACATCACATGTACCACCTTCTTCATTAGTCAACAAAATAAAATAAATAGTAAAAGTTTTTAAAACTGCCATAAATATAGTTACATTTTTTCAGTGAGTATTTTTAACAGATAGATTGATTGATTTCCTCTATATAATAGCTTTATATGTGAATTTGTGACTCCTGCAAAATGCTGTAATTCCATAATTGCCAACAAAGGTCAATGTAACGTCAGATTGAATTGACACTAACCAGCCATCACAACACCTGTGAGGGTTAATAAACCCTGTGTAACAGCAGTAGCTGGGGATGTCTGCAAGTACATACCAACACAACTACATATAACAGGAAGTAATTAAATGGATTCAGTCAGAGGCAGACTGACAGTAGAGTTTTAAAGACCAATACAGTAATAACTAGAAAAGCACTCAGAGAGCGCAAACCTCCACCAAGCAGCACAGTTCCCCCACATATTGTGACTGACACCCTGCAATATTACTCCCACAT
>JAPSES010049080.1:0-11880 GCA_029822895.1 Maxillicosta whitleyi
AACGCCAATGATAACTAATAGAGAATCATTTAAAAAATTCCTGATTCCAGACAGTGATCCGGATCACCTCCAAAATTTAATCATCTGTTCCTTGTCTCAGAGTGAAAATTTCCTGAAAATGTCATTAGGTTTGGTCAATAATTAACCGAGATATTGAGAAACACATTTTTTGGCCCCGTTGACCCCAATGTTAACGAAAATTTCAAAGTGATCTAGAATCCAGGATTTCTTCCGGATCACCCCAAAAAGTTAGTGGGTTCTTCCCAGCCCCACACTCTACCCCTTCACCAAATTTGATGGAAATTGGGTCAGTACTTTTTGCGTAATCCTGCTAACAAAGAAACAAAGAAACAAACACGGGTGAAAACATAACCTCCCTGGTGGAGGTAATGAATCACAGGTGTCAAACAAATCCGGCCCGCCAAAGGGTCCAATCTGGCCCCTGGGATGAATTTGTGAAATGGAAAAATTACACTGAAGATATTAACAATAACGGAAGTTAAAATAATTTTAGGTCAATTCAATGTAAAGAGGATCAGACCAGTAAAATATTAAGATTAGATTAGATTTCTCATTTGGGTTCAGACTTGGATCCATGTGTGAAAATAATGTCTCATGCTCCCTTGAACCACTCTTTCACAAGTCTGATGAATCCTGTTTTTATCCTAATTTAATATGTTTGCGTCGTCACAGAATAAAAAAATCATTCAGTATAATGACCTAATGTTTTGGACACATTATATTACTGAACCACAGCTGAACCAACCCCAGATCATGACACTTGGGCTTGTACTGTTGGCACTAGGCATGATGGGTAATCACTTGTCACCCTGAAGCAGCCGTTAATCTGGACTCATCAGACCACATGACCTTTATCCATCGAAACACTGTCCAATCTCTGTGTTCTCTATTAAACTGATAGTTACATTATTATGTTTTATTCAATAGCACATGTTTTGTAAATTAGGAGAATCAGAGGACTTTTCAGCGAATTTAAACTTAATAAATTGTCTTTACTGTTCTGATCACAAGCTGTTTTTTGTGTTTGTGAAACTTCATGCGAGTCCTTGAAACATTTAACCATAGCTGTAAGAAATAATGAAATTATATATATATATATATATATAATTACCTTTCGGTATAAAAATACTGAGATGTAATTTTTGGTCCAGGCCTGTGAGCACAATAAAAGGAGGCTATTCTTGTTACTGCAGATTCCTGATGCTTGGATTGATCTCAGCTTTTCAGGCCATGAGAGATTTTTCTCAGACCAGCATCAATTTTCACACATAAGGTGGAATTATAAGGGTTGAGATGGAAAACAATTTTGTTCTCTCAACTCCCCGTTTTCTTCCATCCTCCTTGTACTGTTGCTTTCAGTCAAACGCACACACACACACACACACACACTCCCTCACCATGGTGTGGGGTGACTAATTTCTCTTGGGCTTTGGACTTCGGTGTGAGAGAGGGCGAGAAGGAGAAAATGAAAGAGCGAAGAGAAGCAGTTGTGCGCTAGCAGTTCAGAGGAAGCCGCCCACACTGAATCGGTCTGATACCACCTTCATCTCGTACTTTTGGCCGTCTGTCAGTCGTGCCTCAGAACCAGTTTGCGCCCAGAGCATCGAGCTTGTGTATAATCTCTTTGGGATTGCGTCAGTTTGATCATTGTTTACTTCTCAGTTTCAGGTACTGGAGACAAATCACAAAGCATGGTGCTCAGTGCTCCCATCTGTGAGGAAAAATTGAAATCTAAGTGTGCCGTTTTTTTGCATCCAATTTGAGCGGTCTTTACTGGATTCTGCAGAGTGGAACGGCTGCCAATCCAGTAGGGCTTTGTTTACATGGTGTGTCCCATTGACAACTGGCTGCTACAAATATCAGCTGTTATTGTTACACACTGTCCCAAACACACTCTGGGACAATTCATTAGCATTGAACTGGAATATATGCCATTAGGGACAGACTGATGTGTTTCCTCAGGACAAGTTAATCAGTATTAGTATCACACAAAGTGATCCAACCAATATACAATACATATGAAGTAAAAAAAAAATCTCTTATCAAATTTTAGAGTAATTCCAACACAAAAGAAATATTACCTGCTGAGAAAACAATGCTCTAGAACAGTGGACTCCAGTTGAGTACCCCCTGAAATATACTTTTTAGCCAACTGTTACTGCATTTTTGATGCATATGCCAAAGGTGTGTGTTCATATTTTCAAAACTTTGTAAACAAAACAACATATATTTAAATGTAATATATCTATATGTATAAAATCATTAAAATCAAGAAAAGTTTGGGTCCAAAATATAAACTTAAATGTACCGGCTTTCATTGATAAGAAAAATAAATAAAGTGGTCATTAATTAATAAATGAACCTTTCATCAATAAAAAAATATTGCATAACTACTCAGATAAAGTCAGTGTGAATCATATAAAATAGAAATGTTCTTAAAATGTTGCCAAATCTTAAACAAGATTATTAACAATAAAATTATTATATGAATGTATTTGTTGTGTTTTTCATTCATTCCCTTAATAAAATAAGATTATGTAGGATATTTATTAGTATCTATTGGTGATGTTACACATTACATATAATGCAAATGTTGCATTACATGTTGAAAACTCACCACTTCCCCATAAAAAGAGTCAAAAAGGAGAATAAAGTTTGTTTTTGTCTGTTCTGGTCTTACAAAGACGCTGATGCATATTTAATGATGATGATGATGATGATGCACCTTGCTGGATGCCAACTGTAATAAAACAGACAAAAGGAGTAGAGTCTATTTGGAGCTACTGGAGAAACAGTGAAGGTGACCTGCACCCTGGGGAGAAAAAAAAAAAAGCTCTCTATTAATACATAAAAAAAAAACAGTTTTTATTTTTTTCATTATTATACATAATTAGGAATTATGGCATTTCATTTCTACAATTAGATCCATCTCTTGTACAGTTTATCACATAGTTTGAGGTGAAAGATCCGGATTAAATTGACTCAACTGCTATAAGAGTGTCTAAGTAGCATGTTAAATGAACGGAAGAGACAATTGAGCCTTCGGTACAAGGCAGTGATTGATAATCCAGATGATAAACACATTCACACGGTCTCCATTTTTAGCCAGCCTTCAGTATAGGTGTGATTACAGCTGGTGTGCTTCTTTTATTGCATCTATAACATCGCTTTTATTTCTGATTTTCATTTCTTCCTCATAAGTATGCAGTCCTGGATCAGTACAGACAGTACTTAAAGAGCATGAGTAGTTTTGCAACGAAGAATGGAATAAAATTGCATTGTCAAGATGTGCAAGTCTGCCTGAGATGCAATGTTTTACCCAAGTTGCATCTACTATACAGACTTGAAGGGAGTCAATATTTCTGCAATCACCAATTTTGCATTAGATATTTCTAATTAGGTTAGTGTCTTATTTCTCTAATTAACTGATATTACTTTGTAGAAAATTAACTCTGTCAAAAAACAAATTATACAAACTATGATACATTTTGCCTCCTAGGGGGTGAATACTTTTTTATATGCACTGTATATATTTGTGATCAGTCAGCCTCAAATCACCTGATTTTAGATGTACCAAGAACCCGTCTGAAGACAAAAGGTTACAGACCTTTTCTGTAGGAGGTCCAAGGCTGTGGAAAGTCCAGTGCACTTTTACTCTTTTAAAGATGCACCAATTTGCACTGGCTTTTACTACTAACATCTGACTTTTATTTGTTTTATCTTCTGGCTGTGCTTTAGATACTAATTATCCCATTACAGTGCATCTACTTTATTCATTTTTTTGATCAGTTTTAGTATAACTCGTGTACTAGTTTTAATATGTCTTGTTTTTGAATCTGTAGATTTGTACAGAACTTTTGGTCACTTTTTGTTGTTTTAAATGTGCTATATGTAGCTGATATTAGTCAGTTATATAATTTTAGGTAATATAATTTAAGTCAAATATAAAAGCTAAAAAATTTTTTTGTTAATAAATAAATATGAATAGGAACATGAAACCCGTTATATCGGTCCAATAACCTGTCTTATGTTATAGTGGAGCCAATGTTCGTGTGTTGCTGTGGGGTCAGGAAGTTTTTTGTTGTTGCAGTAGCTATGTATGCAGACACGTTGTGAAAAGCACCTGTAAAGTTTTGTCTCTTGTTTCCTTTTGTGGAAAGCAGATTTTTGGGACATTTGGATCATAAAGTTTTATTATGACGGCCAATGAGGCTTGTTTTGTTGAGTTTAATTGTGCTAATTGGAGTTCGGGCTATGTGAAAGTGAACTTTTGGTAAACATTTGAGATAATCTATCAATAGATCAATGGATAGAAGGAAAAATGTGTATTTTATATGTTTGATCTATTATTCCCTATAATGCTTGCATAGCTTTATGTTGATTTTATGTGATTTCTCTCTTGTGTTTAGTTCTCACGGCACGGCATGCGGATATATGCAATAAATGCCAGTTAATATCAACAATGTTTTGAGCTCATGATTTCAACTGAAGGGGAGTAATACTATATAAATAAAGTTGGCCCTGATCTGCCCTTTTAACCCAAGGTTCCCAAAGCTAGTTACCACTTAGCTTGAATAATACCCTGGGTAACAAAAAGACCTGAATGTGTTGAAGTGGTTTCGTAGGCATGGCCCCTGGTTGGCCAAAGCAAAGCTCTTACTAGAAACCTTAATGCTGTAGTGAAATGCAAGGCTTAGCATACACTTATGTGATCCCGCTAATGATGTGACACTGCAGATTTCCCACTGACACAGAACACCTTTTTGCTTCTTGATTAGAAACATGATGAAGCTATTTTTTGCAGCCCTTCCCCTCCTCTTTCTTGTACATCTCTTAACACCTCTTCCCCTGGTCCTAATTCATTTAAACATTTAAAACAGAGGCATTAATTATTCATGTCCCCCAGCTGTCTGTGGCCCTGCCGTGGCCTCCTGTGGCACCCCACTGCAGAGTGGGTTTGGATGCACACATTCCCAGGCTGTTCATTAATTGATGCTCCAGTTGATGCCAGAGGTCTAATGCACTCTCACTCTCTGCTCGCTCTCCCTGTCGATTTCAGCGTGTCGTCTCTTGCCTGTCTCACACGGAAGGTGTAAGGATATTTGAAGAAAGTGTGATGTCATGAAGTCACACTAAAAAGGGTTCACAGAGTGTCTTCACCCCAGTGTTGCGCTAAGAGCCAAGTCAGTGTTAGACTCGGGTTAGATCTAGAAGAACACGCTGATGGGGGGCAAAGTGCAGGAGTCAAGGCTGGTTTAAGTGGACAACGTACATTTCCTTTTCCCCTGATCCCTTTCTATCTTAACTGTTGTCCTCATTTCATTTCTCTGGAGCCGGGCCCCATACTCTCCATCCTCCGGCTCAGAATGTGGGAGGCGGTTAACTTCTACGCTGTTGCCTAATTTAAAGAGCGGTTTGTACCAGACGAGAAAGTTCACAAGGTCATTGTACTGAATATTCACCACAGGGAACCCAATGTGAACAGTAGAGCAGGGTGAAAAGTTCAGGGAATTTCATAAGTAATTAGGGCTACAGAATCACATGAAAAAGACTTGATGTATTTTCCAAACATTAAAAAGAGTAGTAGTGCTGCTAATGACCCTCATTATTTTTCTAATTTTACTGAATGCCAGTGGCCTAATGTTACCCAACATCCTCAGTTCCAGCCAGAGGACTACTGTTGCGTGTCAGTCCCATTTATCTACCATATTTCCAGACTTTTCTGTACTGTTATCTCTCTAATAAAAACAAAAAAAGCCCCAAATAAACTTATTAAAGATCATCAACAATCATTGTCATCATCATGGGACTGAACCCTGTGCGTTGACGATTGATGGACTAATGTATCCAATACCTGCACAGACTGAATTATTTGTCTGACTATATACTGGCACTGATTTGTCGAATGGGAGTTAATAGACTTGGGAATGTTTATCTATCTACAGTCGCAGAAAAAAAAAAAAAATTAGACCAACTAGAGGGCACCTGGAGAGCGCATACCTCCGCCAAGCCTTCACAATCTAGCACAAATCAACACCCAATGTAATATCAGGGTAGGCCTTTATGATATAATATTATACAGTGATTTGTTGCCATGTGATAACTTTTTATTAAAGAAACTAACTGAAACAAGCCCAAAATTGTCACAATGTTACAGAAAAAGAAAAAGTGATCCAGATTCCACATACCGATCCGGCTCAAAATCGAATCACTTCTTCCTTGTCCCATGGCCCACCCTTCCAGAAAATTTCAGTGAATTCCATTATTAACTTTTTGAGTTATGCGATCCATAAACAAACCAACCAACAGAATAACGCAGGGTAATACATAACCTCCTTGGTGGAGGTAATAAACAAACCACAGACTAATAAAAGTGGGTTGAGTAAAATTTGACACTTTGAAATACAATGTGGATATATTGGAAGTATGTATGTCCAGCATTAGAAACAAACATTTCAGGGAAAAACAGCTTCTATAAACCAAAGAGGTAGTATTTACTCTGACCTTCCTTGGCACTTTACATATCTTCAATCACATACAACCACAGAAAAATTATTAGACCATCAAAAACAATGATTATTCAATCAAGTACTAACTCCTGTGTGTATCATGTGACTAAAACAGACAGAAAAGGAAACATGGAATGTCTAAAAAGCACTGTTTTTGGCAGTACAATGCCATAGATATTGATGCAAATGCTTAAGAAATTTTGGGTTTTAATCAATAAAAACACAGAAAATGGTTAGATATCAGCTCTCATTAATTACTTATGAGCCATTTTTGTTGTTATTATTATTATATTTGTTCAAACAAATATACCTTTAGTTGTACCAGCCATTACAATGAACAAGAAGTTGAAGAAAACAAGTGTGCTCTAATCATTTTTTATATCATAGTAGGTTTCATTCAACATGTTTCCAACTGTTTGTGCTGCATCTTGTCATGGGGTCAGAGGTCACACTAAATAGTCACTTAAACCTTTAGAATCCATTTAGTCGAGTCTTGTGAGGCTTTGCGTATATTCCCTGTATCTATAGAAAAGAGAATGAGAAATGCATGTATGCAGACGAAATGTGACCCAAGAAGTTTGAACACTGTAGGAGTAAATCTAGTTTGCCTTTTATTACTGGAAGACAAAAATTTGGGAAAGCCATTGTTTTATGTCCTGTCACAAATGCCCCAATTCAGGGAGTTATATATAGTCTTGCGTAATAACAAGAGGATTAAAGTCCAGGTCTGTGGGTCTAGGAGGAGATTGTAGAGCCAACTGTATCATGCCTTTAAAAGTGAAAGTTGTCTGCTTATCTAAAGCTGCTAATGGGCATCAATTAGTGGGATTAGCGCAGTAGACGGTCCTGCACATAGCTTTAAGTGGACACTGCTGTAAAAGTCTTCTCTTCATTGACCTTCCATTTTGTAACCCTTGTACACGTGTTGGGAAACTGGAATAATCACCCAAACATATGAGCAGATTTCAAGTCTAACATAACAAAAGAAAATCCTAATTTGGAATCCTGCTGTAGACCATGTGCTGATGATTAGCTTACAAAAATCATTAACCCAAATGCTTGACTGGGTTATTGTGGAGCTTGTAAAATAATGGTGACTTTTTCCACAAACACCACTGTGTCATTAGTCAATACCCTGAGTGAAAATCTGTCCAATACCTGATGTGCAGTTGTTTTGCGGTCTGTACGAAGCAGGATTGGTCCGTTTCCTTCAGCACCTCCTGAGCGTATCCCACCAGGCCACTGTTCTCCAGCATTCCCTGGTACTCCTCCACCTGAAAAGATTTTTAATCAGCAAAACTAAGAAAGTAATCATGAAACTGTTCTTGGATGAAACACTAAATGAAACCAAGATTCAGTTTTTAACCCATTAAGACCCAGTGCTACTTATGTGGCAGTTTCCAAAAGAATTATCCTCTCTATTTGACCATTTTTAAGTGATTTAACACCATTTATTATTATATTATCGTCTATATTTTTTGCATTTCAGCAAAAAAAAAACAAAAAAACAAACATTTTTTCCTGTGTTTAATTCACTGATCATGTAAACGTTCATTAAAGTTGACCATTATAACATCAGAAATACAGAAAAAAAAAAAAATCCACTGTCATTGATCCAACTCCATGGGTTTTACTGGTGAATCAATGTTGTAGAAGAGGACAGTGTTTCCATGGTAACTATGTAGCCTCTGAATGTCAAAAGGGGTCATATCTGATGACCATGAAAAGACAACAAACTATATTTTACACCAATTCTTTACATGTATTAATATGATGAGTGGTTCAACAGGTATTAAACATTTCAGATCTGTAGATGCTTTTGACCACTGGTGACGGTTTGGGTCTTTATGGGTTAAATCACAACGTCGTACCTGGCCCTTGAGTTGGTTCAGACGCCGGCTGCGAGACTGTTCGATGGACCTCAGCATCTCTGATTTCCTCTCCTGGAGGGTCTCAAACAGACGCTCAAAGTGCTCATTTGCTCGACGTTCTGCCAGCTGTCCATTTTCCTTTAATAAAGAAAACAATGTATTCTCTATATGCTTCAGTTCCACCCTTATATTAACGTACATTCATTTCTTCTTCGTCACACATAGCTCTTCAACAGAGTACAGAATCACCATCATCATTACACATCTAGAATTTCCTGTACAAACAAGTGGTGACATGTCCCTCACACGTATTGTAGCTCATTTTGGCATCAATCCAACTGATGTGATGTCTGTGTGGGCTGATGTCAGCATATCTATCTATGTAAATTTAAACAGAATTCATGTGTTTATAGACATTTGAAATTCCACCCATTATAAGTAAATGGGAGAAGGAAAAATATTTATTTCTCACAAAATGTAACCACATCTTTTCTGGGTCACTGGGAATCGATAAAGTCAATTTAGTATGAATTCTACCAATACTTTTGAAAAAGAAACAAAATTAAACCAAAAACAATAGCCCTTGCCTCCCCTTTGGGATGTGGGGTAATAAAAGGGGAAGGGGGGGGGATCATGAGTTTATTGCCTTGGTTTTTAAGCTTTGTTTAAAAATTATTTATCTAAACTCACTTTCATTCATCTTTGTTTAATTTCTGTATTTGGACCCTAATAGTTTATCCAGTTTCAATTGTAATCCTCCAGGTGCTGGAAAACTATATTTATATTAATTTTGGCAAAATTCCAATGGATTTCTAGAACCTGTTTTAATTCCTGCTTAATTTGTTACGTTTATAACTAGTTACATCATGACATTTGCACATATAAGGTCAAGACTTCTGACAAACATTTCTCCCAGTATGATATAAATGTTTATCAGCAGCAGCGGTTGTACTAAAAACTGAAAATATGTCCAAATTTCAAGCCGATTACCTAAAATGTTCAGTTATCGATTGTATTGACAAACACAAATGGCTGAACGGGCAACAACCTGGAGGGGGTGGGGCATAAAGTGGCTCATTTGCATTTAAAGGACCAAAACCACCTTTCTGGTGTCATTACTCAGAAATAAGTTTGAAAATGGACCTGCAGACTTTAAATTAGGAAAATTTTAGACTCAGAGCATTTACAGTTTATGTAGAGCACAGGGAAATTTTTTAAAATGAATAATTCTTTTTTTTTTTTTTAAAGCAAAGTATCACTCCTTTAATAGGAGTTTAGATTCAGTCCGTTTCAAATTGAAGGTCAACCTCATTTGTACATTTAAGAGGCTTAAAAACATCCATAGGAAAGTGTTAAATACAGCAACTGTAATGTCAAAATCAGTCACCATCTCCTGAAAAGGGTGTTACAATGTTACCTAGGAAACAACTAAAAAGCAGAAGCAGCTCAGACACATGTAAGTAGGCAAATCTTGCATTTCCTTATTTTTTAGGTTTGCATGTTGTTTGATTAATGAGCTTCCTAAAACATACGAAGGGGGCATGAGTCTGTACTGCAACTTATCAAACTGGTTTAAAAGCTGCTGTGTGAATATTAGTTTTCTAGAAGGATAAATATATTATATTATAAGTTCATCCGCTTTTGTGTAACTATGTATTGAAAATTTGTGGAGGTGGTGTTAAATTTCACATAAGATGACAAAAAAGGGAGAGATAAAGTCAAATAATTACATTATCTTAGGTGGAAGGGTCTAAAATTAAACTTCACTTATGAAGGAAAATCACTAGAAAATAAGATACAGCATACTTGTTCATACTTGAGGATATTATTGGATTTATGGAGTGTGACTGTAGTGTTACGGGGCAAAGATTGCAGAGATAAAAGCATTGCAATGGAGTGAAAATAGGGGATTTTGGCCGCGACGCAGCATGAGTCAGCTCCTTTACCTCGGTCTGATTGATGAGCAGCTCAAGCTCCGTAATCTGAGTCCTGACCTGGTCCTCTTTACTGATGAGGTAATGGATACTCTTGGCCAACTTTTCCTGGTGAGGACAGAGACCAACAGCAAAGTACAGTGAGATATGAAGTCATAGCAGTAAGATAAGAAACAGAATAATTAATTAATGACAGGATATCGGTGCTTACGGACTAAAACTGGAACAGAAAGAGATTAATCGACCGACTGTTATGATTAGATATTTTATTTTTATGACATGATATTCACAACTGCTGCATGTGCATTACGAACAACCCCCCCCCCCATACATACACACTGTGAACTGTTACGACATGACGATGCATTAATCTTCAACGTAGAACCTGAAACCAAAACTACATCCAGGCTGATGAAGGGTCTGAGGGTTCATCAGGACACACGATCCGTACTCCAACAATTTGAGAATACAATGCACACAAAATCATGGGGAACAAATGGTCCCATTAAATATTAAAGCAGCACAGAGTTGATGTAAACAGAGACTGTCCGATTAGATTTCACACAGATTCCCCCCCTCCTCAGCTGTCGGACCAGGCCTTGTTGAAATTGTTGTTCAACACTTCAAGTATGATGTGTGTTTTTACGTTGCTTAGTGAAGTCCAAGCAACCAAACGGTCTTGAAACACAAACTCCTGACAGATTTGCCTCTACGCACTCACCCTGATTAAAAACGAACCGACTTGCCAAAATCTGGTGAGACCCATTAGTGATACCCCGGTGAACCAGCTAGGTTTGGTTTCCAAACAAAGGCATATCGGTGTCTATGAACTCGTGCACGCCAGAACAGGTACAGGTCGGCATTAATATTACAGCAGGAGATGACGGCTTCCAGGCAGGAGGAGATCGAACACAAAACATAACAAAACTCTTAAGGTCTTTGTGTCACGTAGTTCAGTTTTAACCCAACAGGAACATATTACTCATCAACAAGCTTTCTCTGACTTTCAGGTGATTAAATCAACTTCAATACATCCTTTTACCTTAAAAAAGGCCTGGTTTTAACCCTTTAAGAACGACAGTCTCACCGGTGCGACATTTTGCTCTTTATAGCATGGAAATTACTGTAACTCCTAAACGGTTTATACAATCTACAAAATTCAAATGGCACCGGAAAGCTGAGACCCTCAGCTTTCTGACACTATATAACACTTAACAGCAGCAATTTGGGACTTTATTACAAGTAGAAAGGAATATTCACAGAGACTTCCACACAGGCTAAAAAAAACAAAAAACAACTGGAAATAACAAGAAATATTGAGCCATAATATGGATACTGAATGTTCAAATCCAAACTGCATGTTTGAGCAGATGTAAAATACACAGCACGGAAAAAAAAAAAAAAAAAAAAGTCACACATGCAATATTTGACGTCACCACCTTTGGTTCTGATTCCAGGAGACATTCATTGGATTTAACTGCACTAATAGTTCTGATCCTTCCATGGGTCAGTACTGCAGTGGTTCATAATGTTGGAGCTGGAACA
>JAPSES010049109.1:0-11879 GCA_029822895.1 Maxillicosta whitleyi
CTTGTGGATTTTATAATTAAATATCATACTAAACAAACTTTTAGAATGAACTATTAATACCCACGTGGGAGCTACCCTTGAGTTTGTTAACAAACACGGTGTATATTTAAAACTAACTGAATTAGAGAAAAAAAAAAGTCAAAACGAAATAAAACTAAACTATAACCAAAAAAACTATTATAACCTTGATGTACTGGAGACATGGAGATGGAGACATCATCGTGGAAGACATCATTCCCATCAGGTTGTCTCCTCTGTGTTTCTGAGACTATTTTACCTGCAGACAAATGAAGTCTGGGTTGTGCATGAAACTGTTGTATATGCATGTCCTTGTGGCTACAGTCTGAGAGAGAAATGTTTCTGTCCTTGAGCTGTTTTTTGGTGCGCAGACTCTCTGTGGACGCTGCTGAATGTGAAAATTATGGCTTCTTTGTATCATGATACAGGACTGACCGAAACCACAAGCTCGGCCTGTTATGGAATACACTCTTCATACGAGATACAATTAACCCATAAAGACTCAGTGGTATTTTTGAGGCAGTTTCCAAATTATTTTTTCCTCTATGTTTTACCTTCTTAAACTATTTATCACGATTTATTCAAATATTATGCTCAATATTATGCTATTTTCCAATATTTAATTAACTGATCATATAGATGAGTGTAAAAGCTCAGATTAAAGTTGAAATCTATTATATGAGTCTATCCATGAAACTGACTTTAATTTGGTATCTGGTACTTTACAGATTTTAGGACTAAATAATAAAAAAGAAATTTAGACATAGTTCCCCTCAGGAGGTACCTAATGATGAAATGATGAAAATTATACTCTTGCTCTGAGACATCCCCAATTAATTTATTTCTAATCAAGTATTGGGGCAAAAAATAGGACCAAAATTGGGACACTTTGGTCCCAACTGGAAAATCTTCCTAGATGTCAGTGCATTTTATCTTGAAAACACGCTATAAATAAAGACACTGTGTTAAATTTGACGATCCTAGTGGTTTTTCTAATCCAGACAGCTTTGTCATGAATAGCAGTCTCATTCCAGGTTTCGTGTGTAATCCATCATGTCCACTGGCGTTACACGCGGAACCTACCCATTTAAACACATATAAAACAATAGTGATTTTGCAACAGCTGCCATTTTTGTGAAACTCTGTGCCTTACATGTTTACTTTGATTCCCAAAAGAGAATAAAAAAATATTTAAAAATAAACAAATAAATAAAAATACAAAATAAAAAATAAAAAATAGACCCAAATCTGCTTCATAACATTAGTCTACATCTTTCAATTCTTAACCCCCATGTCCTGTTTTTAGGGACCAGTTTCATAGAAGCATCCATATCAAAAACAGCAGAAAACATAACTTTTTCAGTAAAATATATCATTAACTGAACATAAAGTGTTTTACTGGTGAATAAATGTTGTAGGAGATGACGGTGTTTCCATGGTAACTATGGAACCTCTGAACATCCAAATGGGTTATATTTGATGACCATGAAAAGATGCAACAAACTGCATTTTACAGTTTGTATTGGTAGAATTAGTGGATCAACAGTTATTTAACTTTCTATGTGGGTAAATGATTTTGGTTGGCAGTGGATGTTTGGGTCTTTATGAGTTAAAAGTCAAAGTGTGGACTGAAAAACAAAGTGATTGAACAATGTTGTCTGGATTCGCTTTTTTTTTTTTTTTTTTTGAACTCAAGGTCAAATTGAGGTTTAGCTTTGCTCAGCTTTGATACAAAAAGCATCTCTTTATTGTTTTGCGATAAACTCCCGTTTGTGAAACCCTCCTGCAGACCACCACAGGCCTTTCTGTATTGGTTTCTACACAGTGTATGCGTCATGACATGGCACTGAGCTTCGAGGTCATTGTGTAAACTGCGGCTGAGCTCTGCACTGTCTCTGGCTGTAATGAAAAAGCTTTACTTGGGACTGTGTTTACTGACTGCTGATTACATTTACTGCCTGCTGGTGGGGAAATAGTTGGATCAGACAAATACGGCAGCTTCGTGGCAGGAGGAAAGGCTGGGAAAAGGGGGCAAAAGCAAGACTGAGTCATAGAGGGCACCTTGGCAGCGCAGGGAGAGCACGACACAATTAAAATTCTGGTCTGTTAACAAACGCACACCGTTTGGCTCCGGTTTGATAAGGAGGAAACTTAACTACATGGCCTTTACAAAGCTTGGCAGGTAATACTGAAGACTTTTTATTAATGTAATGGAGAGGGAAAGGAAAAAATCTAAAACTGACATTCTTTTTTTTTTTTTTTTTTTTGTCCAATAAATTCATTTATTTGGACTCTACTTTTCCTATTTCTGCCTTGTGTAACTCTGTGGTGATTGGAAACATTAGGAAATAATGAATAAATACAATATAATAAAAACATTCCCTGAAGCAAGGCATGCATGCTAGAATTTAATCTGTCATTATTACATAACTGGACCTGTGATGTGTCTTAAACAGGTTCGTTATCATAAATAATGGAGTGTGGAAATGTGGATAACATGAAGCTCATACTTCACTTAAACCTGCATGTTTCTTGGTAACTCATTACATTTTTCACCTACAAAACGTAAAGCATAGCCTAAGGAGCCCAAGTGAACCATCAAGTAAACATTAACGGCTGGATATAACCTTGGAGTATACAATAATTTATCTTACTAAGTCACCTAATGCCATGGATTTAGATGCAATTACACATTTCCATGCTCTGTTGTGACTAGCATGTTTTTTTTCTTCCCTGCCAGCATATTAACTTCAGCACAGCAGGCTTAATGGTCGATCCTATTACATAAAGATTATGTTATATCTAAGTAAGTTAGCCAGTAAAAGGGATATGGCATGTTAGAATTTAACGTACTTTACCAGGTGTATCAACTTAAAAATAAGAGCTACATGCTTATTTTTTAATGGTTTTTACACATGATTGGAAAAATATAACTACCTTTAATTCAATACCTGAGGCCCTGCAGAAACAGAACATATATTCAGAGATTCTGTAATATCCTACAGAGACCGAGCAATGGATTTATATTATGTTGTGTGTAGGGGACAAAAGAATCACAGTTGTACTTAAGAAAAAAATGCTATCCAGTGCAAAGGATATTCCATATTCAATTCCCTTATGTCTCAATTTGTTTACTTTGGGGTGCTGAGGTCAGCGACTCGCAGCGTTCCCATGTTTGTCTGTGTTTTAACGTTTATCTTAATCAGTTGTAACTAGAATGTGATTATGTTGCTCTGAAATATGTTCATGTTTTATGTGCAATGACAATAAATCGCAATTCAATTCATAAAAAAAATTAAAAAATGAATAAAATAAAATAAATTCTGATTTTAAAATGTATCTGAAAAAACTGTTGCATTATGCAGTTTCCAATCAAGACAATTATTTAATGCAAATTGAATAATTTACATGAGGAACAACCAGAATTAGACATAGTTTTAGTGCATTTGCTACTTTTAAGGTCAGTAAATAGATCCTCTATTGCAAACTCTTTTTAGTTCAGGGGCCACATTCAGCTAAATTCGATGAAAAAATAAAATAATGATCGAATAATATATAAATAATGTCAACTGTCAAATGTAAACTTTTCTTTATATTTTAGTGAAAAAATTAAAATGACATGATGAAAATGTTTCAATCTATAAATTAACCTTTGAAACAATGTGAATAATATGAACATTTCCACACATACAATATAACTTAATATAACTGGATTGACAGATACAAAATATTTAGTAACAAGTGGAATATTATTAAAATCGCACATACTTCTCTTAAGGCATGTCAGGTTATTCATATTTTTTATGAAATTATACTTTGTTTTTGAGTCTAAATACATGAAAACATTTACATTTAAGAGAAAAATGTGGATTTGTGAGTATCTATAGGTTATTATGACGCTCAATTATTGTTAATACATTTTTACATTTACATCCCAGGGGCCGGATCGGGCCCTTCAGTGGGCCAGATTTTGCCCCCGGGCCATATGTTTGACACCTGTGCTATATTGTATTCCCTCCAGCTGGTGCTGTCCTCCCACCTGGAAATGTGACAGTTTGTAATATCATAACAAAGAGGATTCTCTTATTGGCCTAGACAGGAGGAAAATGTTGTTGCCATGGAAACTTGATCATGCTTAAAGTCGTGTTAAGGGTAAGTGCAGTGATCTGAGGCGAACTGCCAGCCAGGGATCAGTTACTTAAGGTGAGTCCGTGTAGGTCTGTAGTCGCACACTTACGCAATGACAACAAACACGACAAAAGCTCTCACGAGGAGCATCTTCGTGTTGCTCCAATTGACTTTTTATTGATTGATTAAAATCCAAAGTGAGATGCTCTTTATGCTAGACTCTTAAGTGGAGTTAAACCGCTGCTTAACATGCAGAACGTCGCCTGAGACTCAAGGAGAGAGCTCTAGAAATCCACTCAAGGCTGCCTTACCTTTACAGTCTTCACACTGACACCGAGAGTCAGAAATTCGATTAGAGAATAAGTCTCTGTACGTCCTGTTTGTCTTGCACTTAAACCATGTCTCAAATCTATTCTCCTGCTGACAGAGTAGGTTTTTTCAAAAAATGTTCCAGAGAGAAGATTAACCCATAATGATCCAATGTTACTTTTGTGGCAACTCTCAAATATGACTCTCTATTTAACCTTTAAGTAATTTATCACTATTTATTGTCATATTTTCCTCTTTATTTTTGCGTTTTTCTGTGTAAATAATTTTTTTTCTTATATTTAATTTACACTTTATATAGATGTTCATAAAACCTCAGATTAAAGTTGAGTCAAAAATAGATAAAACTCCCAAATATGACTCTATTTAACCTTTAAGTAATTTATCACTATTTATTGTCATATTTTCCTCTTTATTTTTGCGTTTTTCTGTGTAAATAATTTTTTTTCTTATATTTAATTTACACTTTATATAGATGTTCATAAAACCTCAGATTAAAGTTGAGTCAAAAATAGATAAAACTCCCAAATATGACTTTCTTTCTTTTTTATTTAACCTTTCTTAAGTAATTTATCACTATTTATTGTCATATTTTCCTCATTATTTTTGCGTTTTTCTGTGTAAATAATTATTTTTCTTATATTTAATTTACATCTTATATAGATGTTCATAAAACCTCAGATTAAAGTTGAATGTTATTATGTCAAAAACAGACAAAACAGACATTTTCGCCAAACTATATCATTACCTGAACATAAAATAATCCACTGTCATTGATCCAAATCCATGGGTTTTTACAAACTTTATCCAATGTTTTGGTTTTTGGCTCAATAACAGCGCATTCCCATTAACCTCAGCTTACTTTGTTTTTGATGTTTATATCCCATCATGCTTTACAGTTCAAATATACTGGACACACAAAGAAACTGACTACAATATGAGGAATAATTACACATTAACAACAGGATTTGGGGGAACAAAGCATCAATCAATCCATACTGTAAGAATATACAGGAACTATAATAAAATACATTTTTAAAAAATCCATTATTTTTGTACCACTTGTTTGTTTACTCAATCTTAGGAGGTCATGGGTAGAAGAAGTAACACAGAGAGGGAATAACTCCTCTTTTAGTATCACTCCGCCAATCCATTACAATAGTCCCGATAACAGAAGCAAGACCCAGTTAAATTATACCAATAAAATTAACAGAGCAAAAATAAGCCATTTTACATTATTTTACGCATGCATGTTGGGACACTACTACACAAAAGTACCTTTAAAAAAAATTATTAGTAGCTAGGGTAGGTTACAGCAACCCCTGCAACTTCCTTGAGGATCAAGTGGTTGGAAAATGTGTCAACTTAACCTTTGTTGTATTTTTATTTGTGTTTATCCACTATGTATCCACTGCATGTAGTAAGCTGTACTCTGCGACTCCACTTGCAAAACTTTCTCAGCGAATCAAATATAGATATCTATAAGCAGGTTACCTTTAACCCCTGACCCTGAGCACCTAGAGTCATTATATACACAGCCATACTTAGACCAGGAGTATCTATGTTGCTATAGTTCAGGAAGGGGGTCAGGGTCAAGCAGCCATACCGGTGACATTTGACCCTTTCAGCTTCAAGCACAGCATGGTTTTATAGCCTAACACAGTTTACAGATGCACAGTAAACGTCCAGCAGTGTGAGAAATGAGTCCAGTGTGGCCGCACCCAGACCACTGCTGCTGTTTCTGTCTTCACACAGTCCTGGTCTGAGGTCTTCTAAACACATACAGTTAAAATTAGACTGACTTGGACTGACCACAAACACAGCACGACCTCCAAAAGCCTGACCTCACTGTCTGCCCTCCCGCTCCTCCATCTCCTTTAGCCCAGTGTGTTTTCACTCCTACTTACAGGTCACGAACGCTGGTTTTTCTCTCGGACCCCTACCCCTATACCGCCATGCTCACACATACAAACTCCTCTCTTTTTCTCCATTTCTTCCACTTACCCATCATGCTCAGGGCCACTGGACTGGAGCTGATTTACGTGGTGTTTTTACAGGGTTAGTCTTCATGGTTCTGGAGGAAATTAAATGTTCAAGTTGCAGCCCTGGACGGGTTCATGTTACCTAAAATAGTGATGGGATTCTGGGAAGACCTTTTTCAATATCTCTGGTTTGGTCTAACAGAGTTTATGTTGTGTTATCTGTGGGTTTAAACAATTACCATCAATATAAGAGGCTGCACATTCATCCTGCTTCTAATTCAGACATTACCTGGCGTGTGTTCAGTTTGGTGAGCGTTGGCGCTTTATGTGTTTCAGTGCAAGGTGGTTAGCTTGCATCATCCTCTGATTCTGTTTCACTGACTTGGCACAAAATAGGGTATCAGATCAATGCAGGCTCTAGATCAGGTACTGTGTCATCATGTATACTAAAAGGTATTGCACTGATATGTCCTTGCTTATTGCTGGCTGGGGGCAAGCATACTGGTCAGTTCATCTGTCTGCCTGTTTGTCTATATACAATATAGTGATCACATTTAAAGAATTATTGATATCAAACCATAAACAAATGATTTGCCATATTCTCTAGTTGACCTGATTAATTTTTGGCAATAGTAGACCAAAATACAGCTGAGATGAAGTTCAAAAATATTTTTTTTGTAATAACTTCATCATATCAACTTGAAAACAAAGCCAAATTGTGCATTGTGCATTCTGTACCCGATGGTATGCATCATGACATCATAAAGGTCATGCTCTCATTAGCACCCTGGGGTAAATATTAGTCTGTAAACTCAGTGTTCTGAAATTTCACTTCATTTCGCTGTAATATTACCAATATTCATCTCATCATATCAAAAATTAACATACAGTATCTCTGGGCAAGTCTCTTCTCAAATGCCAGCTTTTGTATCTGCATGATTGTAAACTAATGCCAAATTATTGGAAATTCAATTCTCTATCAATTACCTACCTCATTTGTTACATGTGGATATATAAAAATTTTCAGTTACTGGTGTCTAAAGGGACCAGTAATGACACAGATATAACTTACTTTGTATTATTGACTTGTAGAAACTCAGACATGACCTTTCATTTGGTACCGATTTTGTTGACCTTCAATGACCTTGAAAGGTCAAACTCAAGGTTATTATTTTTGACCATAACTCCCTCAATTTTGCTGAAAATTTTGCTTCTAGTATCAGATGATAAAGCATGAACAAGGCCTCTGACAAGGCAACTGTCTATGGCAGTTTCATTTTGTTTGTTATTTGAATCATCCATAAGGTTCTTACATGGATAGATCCTTGTTGTATGTTTACTTGACATTCTTTGACTTTTATACGTCCATGTGTTATTCGCTTGTTCATGTATTGCTGCATAAAATGAATCCTTTAATTTCCTGGATGCCATTGTGCACTGGCATAGAGTTCATGGATTTGTTCAGGCAGTGTTTCATATGCAGTTCATATTACGTATACAGTATAAAATCAGAAATAGAAAGACTGTTACAAAGCATCTGTTTTAGCAATCCTAGCTACGAACTACATATTTAGACCTATATAAGCAAAATTAGCAGTAGTCAGATTTCCCATTAAAAACACAATTATGAAACAGACAATGGTAAAAATATAAAAATGTTAATAAACAAAATTAAATGATTTCACAATAATAATTTGGGCGGCACCCACCACTGACATCACAGCATGAAGGGTCTATTCCAGTGCAGACATGGGCCTTTGTATATGGATGTTGCATGTTCTCCCCCCCTCCCATCATTCAAAGACATGCACTAATAGGTTAAATGGTTAATCTAAATTGCCCTTAGGTGTGAATGTGTGAGTGGATGGTTGTTTGTCTGTATATGTCAGCCCTGTGATGAACTGACAACACATCCAGGGGATTAAGAGGTTCAGAGAATGGAAGGATGGATGGTTATTTTAGATTATTGGGTTTATTTTTTAGCTTCTGCACAATGAATAACATTCTAACAATCCCTTGTGAGATGGCAGACCTTATGGTATCAGCTTATGAATGCATATTTCCCATCTCCACTTTTATATTTATGTAAAGAAAATATCAGATTTGCAATTTTTTTTTTTACTGCTCTCAATAATACCTGGAAATTGGTCACACAATTATATTCTGATGGTTTTTCATTATCACTAGATCAAGAAAATAAGATAGATTGGTTTTATAGGTTTTTAAGCAGTACAGATAATATGTGTTGTTAAAGCTTTAAACTCATAGGGGTTGGTGTTAATAAAGTTAGTGATCTCATTGGATGTCAGACATCAAGATCCTGAAGCAGCAAATGATTGTTTAGACCTGTTTATTTATACCATGATGTGTCTAAATGTGTCTTTTTCTGACATAGGCTATTTCATCTGCAGTTTTCTCTATTTCACTTCAGAAACCCTGCCCCATTATCGTATATTATATTATATTATATTATATTATATTATATTATATTATATTATATTATATTATATTATATTACAGGTACTCATTGGGTTATGAATGAGTTTGGTTCCTCCGCTATTGATGTAACTGAATTTCCGCGTAAGTTGGAATTAACCCTTTAGTACCCCTAAATACCCCCTAAATCTCTAAAGAACTATCTAAATACATGTGTATCATACTTCATATTAATAAAATACAGTAAAAAAAAGATGATGTACTTACTGTACGTACAGTATACAGTACGTATGTACAGTAATGGCGGACGAGATTTCTGCATCTTGAAGTCGAAATAACGTAAGTCGGGTACGTCATAACCCGAGGACTACTATTCTATTCTATTCTATTCTCTAATTGTTTCTGCATCCAGTCAGGTGTATCATTCAGTTTTTGGGTGTAAAATAAGTGGTATCGCTGCAGTGTTACTCCTGCTCTTTGCCTCTTCTCCGCTGCAGCCCAATGCTCACTGGCCCATAACAGACTCCTGATGGCAGGCCATGAACATGATGAGATCACCTATTATTATCACTGCGCTCATCATCTTCTTTGTCATCTCACGGTCACAAGACATGACAGAGAACAGGGGTTGTACGGCATACTGCGTTGAGGAAAAGCGCTGAAATAAACTTCAGTCTGGAATATATCTGGAATTTATTACATGTGCTTTGGTGTTGTGTTGGTCGTGTCTAAGAGCTTGGTTTGACCTGCTTCATCCAACAGTCTGTCATAACTCAGACCCACTGGCTTACATATACTGTACGGTATGCACCTGCTTAACCCATAAAGACGCAAACATCCACTGCCAACCTAAAGCATCTACTGACTCATTTGGACGTTCAGACGCTCCAGAGTTACCACGCGAACACTGGCATCTTCTACAACATCGATTCACTAGTAAAACATATGGAGTTTGATCAATGACAGTGGATGGAGACACTGAGTTTATGTTCAGTTAATGATATATTTTGCTGAAAGTCACCTTTTCTTCACTTTCTTTTGTTTGTTTTGTTTTTCACTCTGAGGTTTTATGAACATCTACATGATCAGTCATGGGAAAATAGATGATTTTCACGGCGAAAAAATGCAAAATTCAGTGAATAATCTAATAATAAATTCTGATAAATCTGACAAATATTAATTTGGGAGCTGCCACAAAAGTCACACTGGGTCCTTATGGATTAAAAATGCTGTTATAAGTATTGGACTTGTGAACACTATAGAAGATCATATGAGGTATTTTTATATGGTCTACATGGTAAGGTCTTTTTGAAAAGAAAAAGGGTATAATTTATGGTAATTTAAATAAATACATTTGTGCCATATAATAAAATTAATAAGAAAATAATAGCAATTGATTTTTTTTTTTTTTAAACTACAACACAGAGTATATTTTTAATATTTCAGGAAAAAATGAAGGAAAAAGTGGTCACCACAGAAAGTCTAGCATAATTGAAGTTTTGTAGACAAAACATTTTAAAAATGGTGAATAGCACATTTATTCAGCTGGCTGTGGCCTACAGAAACTCAAGGCTGTGGAGACATCAGCACATGTTTTATTAATAAAGTTCACTGCCCAGTTATAGCAGCAGATGAAAAAAAGACTGCATAATACATGGCCCTATAGTTGTCTGTGGAGTACGATGCTTGAACTACTTTCTGTTCATTTCTGACACAAATCCTGCTATTGACAGGATAATAAGGAAGTCAATGTCATTTTATTTCAGACAAAAAATAAATAGTGTAAATACTGGCAGATTTGAAGTCTACATAGGTTGTAGGAGGCAGCTACTTGTTTGCACATCCTAAAATAACAAGTTAGTTGTGTAAAAGCTTGTCTAACAGAAAATGCACATTTGCTCTTTAAAAATGTACCTAAAATGAAAAATAAAAATTGTATGACTCTCAGGACTTTGCCTGCTCTCTATTACTAAACCTCTTTTTTGATCTGAAATGCTGACAGGATAATTCAGAGTTGTGCAATACCTTGCAAAATCTACACATCAGATGAGAGAATAATGTCTCTCAGAACGAGCACATTTTTCATCTCTAGCAGAGCTGGACCAATACCAAGCTCTTACACAACAGTTTGGACAACTAGCCTTGACCACGATTATTCATGTCATCACTGGGAATGAGCATGAAATTGACAGAGGCCTATATTTTCCCTCAAAAAACAGAAGCTGTTTTTTATTGCCTCAATGAACAGACGAGAGAATGAATGTTATAAAATGTATACCAGACCATTTTTGCTCTGCTTTATGTCACATATAATATGCAATTCAGCATATGTTCATAGTGTGCTGTCAGTATTTTTAGCGTTTTACTGCTCTCTGTGTGTAAACGCAACCTTTTGCTTCAGGAAATAGAATGAGGTAATTTACTTACTGCGACAAGAGCAATAATAACATGATGAATTTATTTATATTTCACTATCTTTTTTATGGGATTTGCAATGTTACTGAGACGAACAGTGCTTAGCTACATTTATGGATCTGTCTGATTTCTGCAGGGTTATAAATAGCTCCTGCCGCCCCTGTAGGAGACATAGAAGTGTAGTGGTTCAAAAGGTCAAGCTGCTACATATGGATGTTCTCATATGTCTTGTAACAGTGTTATTGCTGTGCATTCTAGCCTTTGGCAAGTGAAAGCGCTGGAGCTCATTTTAGTTGATGGCTCATAGCAGCAACTCACAGATGAGCCCCACTTTGAGCCAAAACATCTCAGATCAACAACCCAGAAGTCCTATAAGTCAGCCAGCATACCACCAAGTCAGTCAAGGAGACTCATCCTTGACTATTTAACTGCTCCACTTTTGTCACCCATCTTAACCCCACCTTAAAATGACGCCCATTGTGTCTGTGTGTGTTTGCAGGCAGCTCAAGTGAGGATCCCTCCCATTTGTGAACCAGTGGGCATGTGACATCACCCACCCACCCACCCAACCAT
>JAPSES010049129.1:0-11879 GCA_029822895.1 Maxillicosta whitleyi
TGGATACATTAAATTTTAGTACAGCGTATCCACATTTTGACTGTAATTGTTTGCCCAGATCAAACACAGGGTCCCATATTAACGGTAGAAAGGGGAGAAAATTTAGTGTATTGGGAGAAAATTTTAGCGTCGGGGGCCGATACGCTAAATTCCGCTAGCTAGAACCCTGGTTCTACTGTCTTCTGTTATGAATAAAGATTCCAGTTTTGAGTTTTACCCTTTTTTTTTTTTTTACTAGGAAGTGAGAGTGCTAGCGTTAATTTATCAACACTCGCAAAGTTATTACTTTTTCTAGACACTTGGGAGTTGTAAATTAGCTGCTATATACTCTTAGTGCTTTATACGCTTTGTGCAGAACATCACATTAGCTAAATGTCCTCTGTTTCACTGGATTTTCCCTGATAAATAAAAGAAAAAACTAGTAAAACTGAAAAAAATATCACTGTTTACGGTACAGTTTACATTAGACCTATAATGAGACCTATGTTTTTGTTTGCAGTAAAACCACAATTCCAACCACCTCCTTAAGGCTACTTGTACTTCAGTCAGCTATTCCTCGTCTTCTTGTTTATGTTTGTCAAATTAAGATGGAATGTGATGGAATAACAGGTCTGACATCACTAAAGGCGGAGACGCAACAACCTGATTTTCGGCAGCCGCACGTCATCGGGCGGTCTGGTGAGGTCATGAGGTCAGTGTGTTTGGTGTTCTGTGCGATCAGCTGTTGTTAATGCCGTTGGCAGTCTTTTCGGCCAATATGACATGTGTGATCGGCCACTAGCAGTCGTTCAGTCGGACCAATCTGATCAGCAGAGGGAAAGCCATTGACTAGTGAATCAGAAAAATAGAACATTCACCGCTCATATCGTATGTGAATCAGTGACAGTCAGTGTTGCCTCTGGACTTCATACATTCTATGAGGTGAACACTGTTAGCATTGTTAGCATAGTGTGATTTGTCCTTAGTTTTCACCTGCGACATCGTTCTTCTTCCACAAAAAGAATCCCAAGAGCTGACACCAGTATCTTTTGTGCAGGCAATTCTATAAGTAGCACCCAGAGACTATCAAGAGCAGGGGTCTCAAACATGTGGCCCGGGGGCCAAATGTGGCCCGCCACAGGTTCTAATGCGGCTCGTGTGATGAATTTGCAAAGTGTTAAAAATCCACAGTCAAGCCTGTTGAACTCATTTTAGTTCCACATACAGAATAATATGATCTACAGTAAAAATAATAACAGAGTAATTTCCAAAAGAAAAAAGACTATATTTTCTTCTCGGTTTGATGTGAAGAAAACTTATATTCCATTATGTCTATAAATATTGACAACTTCATATTTTTGTCCTTGTTTTAGTGCAAAACATAACATGAAATTACAAAATTTTTTACATTTACAAAATATCCTGTAACAATAAAATGTGACAAACCCGAAATGTCTAAAGAAAATTAAGCACAATTTGAACACTTTTCTGTCTGTTATTAAGTGTGTTTGTAGGTCTGGTCCATAATGAACATGTATAAATAATAAGTTGAGGCACATTATTGTTAAAATTGCATTTATTTTTCATGAGAAAGGTTTTTTGTCAGGTTTTTTTCAGTTTATTCATATCTTTTTCGTTTGGGTAGATTATAAACGTGCGCATTTTCATAATTTAATGCTTTGTCTTCACTAAAACAAAGACAGATTTTGAGTTGTCATTAGTTATAGATTATTATGCAATTATTTTAAATGTTATTGTTTTACTGGTCCAGCCCCCTTGAGATCAAATTGGTCCCCGGAAGAAAATGAGTTTGAGACCCCTGATCAAGAGGCATCCTCTGAATTAAAGAAAGGAACGTTTATATTGTCAATACTGCAGATATGACAAGAGACTACAGATAATAAGGCAGTCTGGTATCCTTGGAGTTAAACCAGCATAAATACCTGAGTTTGAGCTAAACTTAGCTCTTCATGACATCTTTCGTGTAACACGCTCCCTTTGACATTCAAACATACAGTATCTGTTTCACTGTGTTCAGCACAATGACTTGTTTACTCCAAGTTAATGAGTTAAATATGTGTAATTCTAGAGACAATCCATCTGCAGCTTGATTGACAGAAGCAGATTCTGAGCATCTTCTCAGCTAGGCTGGTCAAATCCTTCACACTTCTTACTGTTCAACAAGTACAACAATAATAAAAAATAAAAAAAAACACTCTGCTGACAGTGAGCTCTGTGTTTTGTTCCGTCATTTTCTGGTTTTACGTCTCGCACAAGTGCAGAATGTACGCTGTAGTTGGTGTTGGTGTGTTCCACCTGACAGATAAAACATAACCCCCCATGAGGACAGAAGTGTTCTGGAGCTTCTACCTCCTGTACACCCCGACACAGCTACTCCTCCTCCCACTTCGAACAATGAAACTACATAAAGTAACACATTAAAAAAAAAAAAAAGGGAGTCAGGGGATGGTGGAGAACATGGACGGACTAGATGAACTGTCACTCCTGTCATCATGTACTAATGCTGCGTCATGAACCCCTGGTGTTTCTTATCAACACCTCTAGTGCTCATATGTGTACAAGTCAGTCTAAGTTCTTACACAGTGGACGGTGTTGACATGGGCCAGGTCACAGTTCAATAGGAAAAAACTTGACCAGGGTACATGTTTAATTTCATTCCGTGTTTGTTTTTGTTTTGTTTTTCCATCTTTTCGTCTCTTAGTTTAGCCCTTTTTTCACTTAGTCTTGTCATTTTTCTAACTCTAACCAAGTTATTTTTATGCAGATTTCACCCACCCTGATTAAAACTTACCTCATGGTAACCATGGTATTGTCTTGAAGCATGAAAACTGCCTCCAAGTCAAAAAATAGCCCTATGAGTTTAGGCGCTGAATATACAGGCTGTTATCTATATATGTCTGTTATTAAATTACATTAGGCTGATACTTTTATCCAAAGCGACTTACAGGGTATAGAAGCATGCATAGCGTAAAGGGCCCGCCTGAAAATCAAACTGGCAACCTTCTGCACCAAAGTCTGCTGTGTTAACCCCTAAGCTATATTTAAATGACAGACTTTGGATTTTAGCTGAAATTTTAACTTGAGTCTCTTAAAAGGTTTGATGTTTTTTTCTTAACAGCCTCAGATTATATCTACACAATGCATGTTGAATTACAATGCATTACTACTGTAGTGGTATGAGGCACTGCTATGTCTTTGGTTTCACCCTGCTCCATCCGGCTAATCGGCCAATCACTGTTTACACCAAGAGGATAAAAGTAGGACAGGTCCCCCCTCTTGCCTCTGCCGCTCACCGCACAGGTAGGCACGCCGATGTATCACTCGTTTAGCTCGTTAAGTGTTATTTAACATAAACATAATCTTGTCATAGATCGGCGTCTTCAATGTGGTTGTGGCGATAAAATAGGGTCGTTTGCCGATGCTGACTGGAGCCTACGTAGGTGAGTCACAGTGAGCTACCATTGCTAATTGTTTTAGCCAGGTGCTAAGCCCCTTCCGCTCCTGTCCCTCTAACAGTGGCTGGTCACATGGTGTGTAGTGGCAGTCCTCCCCCGCTGCGCTGACCCTCTTCACTCCTCTCCCTCTTTGGTGGGGACGCAAACCGACCGGGCTGGACATCGGTGACTGGGCCGCCATGGTGACGTACGAACAGTAGAGCATAAACTCGCTATTTGGCCACGGTTACCTGCTACCGCTGCTCTGCTGCTGCTTCGCTGGCTTGGTGTGGGGTCCTGGCGGCCATTCCCAGCCGACCGGTGTCTTTTTGCTGGCCCTGTTTTCTACTGTTGTGGCACAGTTGCGGTGTGTTTGTGTGTGGTTGCCACATTGGACGTTACGAGTCCGGTTGGAACTCTCAGCCACCTGCTCAGACTGTGTGTGTTTTAATGTCATTTGCCAAGGTATGGTGTAATTTTGTTTATTTTTCAAATTAACTTATTTTGTTAATTTCTTATTAGTTCAGTTGTTTGTTTTGTTTGAATGATTGGTTTGTTTTGGGGGTTTATTGGAATTATTTAATTTTACTTTTGGGAAGAAATTTGTGTAAATGGTTTAATTGATCAAGATTAACTGTTGAGTTTATCTCTGGCCAGAGACTCTTTAATTTTCTTTTTTTTGTTGTTAGTTGGTTGACTCCTGATTAATTCAATTTATTATTATTTAGTTTATTAATTGATCTTTTCTTAGCTTGTTTATGTTTTTTGGGGATATTGGTTGTTTCTTTGATGGTGAGCCCTGTTAACTGTGTTTTTATTTATTTTTTCCTAGAATTGGAGGCTGAAGGTGGTGGTGGTCCCTCTGGGGTGGTGGTGGTGGTCCCTCTGGGGTGGTGGTGGTGGTCCCTCCGGGGTGGTGGTGGTGGTCCCTTGTGTGCGTGTGATTCACATTCAAGATTATTTCGTGTGCATGAATGTGAATGAGGTGTTCCCCTTGTTCTTTTTGGACGTCACTCTCCTTTGTTGACCCCTCTTCCAGACGGTAACCCCCTTTTTTCCCAGTTGGGCTCCCTTCATATTTATTTTCCTACTGTCCCAGACCTTGTGCTTATTTTTAATAATAAAGTGTGTATTGACTTTTGAACTCCGTCTCCCAACCTCCCTGTTTGAACAAACCTGTGTCCTGTTGTAATAATTGATATTTGACCTTTCCCATGGGTCATAGCGTTGTCGGCAACATAAAACAAAAGATCTGAGATAATTTGGTAAAGCCTCCCTCGTGCCGCCACACTACGTATTTTATTATGTCTTATTTTTTTTATTATGTCTGTGCTGATGAGGCTAGCGTTAGTATTTTGGGTTCAACTGGGGCATCACATAAGAAATATACCATGTCCTCTGGAGGTGTGAGTGTTTCAGCAGAGACAAACAAGCTCAAATTGACTGTTCTATGACACCTGTGATCCTGCATTGTGTTGTGTTGTATGTTCAATCAGTGCATCAGTGAAAGTCATTGAACAGTGTCCTGCTGGTGAAGCCGCTCCACACCCGCTGGTGCATCAGTGGTGTCGACTTAAGAAAAAAAACCTGTGTAAAGATTGCATTGGATTTGAAAGGTAATAGACATACATTCAGGACTGTTGACCCATGGAGAACCATGGGTTCTAGATGTGGTAGTTCTTATGCTGGGGAGAGCAGACTTATGGGAAAATATGTTTTATAATAAGGACTGACGTAAAAACTGTTGGTAAATCATTCATTAAAATTGAAATGACAGTTAATATATTAATACCAATATCTAGGAACTGAAGTTAGTAAATGCATGGTTCCTGTTTTTAATTTAATTTCATATCATCCGTGGTACTGTGCTCCCCATCAATAATAAACATAAACATAGAATCAGAATCTCTTTATTGTCTTTGTACCAAATACAGAGAATATGAGGTGGAGCTTATTTAGAAAAAACAAACACATACCAGTATAAAAGCACTCTTATTAACATTAAACAATAAAATGTGTTATTATTAAATGTATTCTTATTGCAGAATAAGAATATTTGTTTAAAAAAGTAAGTAGTGCAAACAGCAATGTGATTGTAAGGTCATTATAAGTATGTAAATAATGTAAATATGTTTTTTCTTCCTGTCTCTGCTATTTATATAGAAGAATTCTGCACTTTATTATTGTGCTGTAACTGTGAAATTTCCCCAGGGTGGAATAAATAAAGTATAAAATAAAAAAATAAAGTATTCTTTTCTGTTGTATTCCAAGTGACTGGGTATCCTAGTGGTTTACACCATGGCCGGTTGGATCCTCAGGTGGGCCCTTGGGTAAGGTCCTCTGCGCAGGCTGGGAACATACGTCCATGTATGATGATGAAGGAAAAAGAGAGAGAAGGGGAAAAGAAGGAGCATGCATTACTCTGGCTAACAAATGTGTATATGTAGTTACCTGAAGAGAAATTCCAAGTTTTATATTTTTGATATTTTCCAACATGCAGCAAACAGGATCCGAACCCACAACTGGTGAAGTTCTTTGTTATTGTCTGCATGAGAGATCATGTGACATGATTTTTATCACGTGACTGAGAATTTAATACAATATAAATTCATATTTAGTTATATGGAGTGACACTTTGACGTACGAATTTGCTTTTTTACACACGTTTGTCCTTTTAAATGATGATTAAAATAATTTAAACACCCTGATTTACCTGTATATTCATACAATTATACTTTTATTTCAAATAAAACACAATGATAAAATTCTATTAATAACTGTCTCCTCTCCTTCCACCTGTTTGAGGAACTAGAAGAAACACGTGGTCATGTGTCATGTGACTTGGATGGTCATTCTCCTATTCCAGAATTTACAAATCTATTAATATTATTAAAGACCCCCTTCCCTTTTATATTCACTAGAACATCCCTCTTTGGGGAAGTTACCTTTTTCTATGTCATAATAAGGTTCACAACTTAAATCAACACTGTTTAAGAAAGACAGGATCAAACTATTTGTTACTTTATGTCACATGACACCGTAGAAAATGCTGGATTACCTTGCAGCGTCTCTTCCAGTGCGGTACCAAAATGAACCTGTAGATGGCGACCCTCCTGCAATAGCGCACCTCCAACCTTTCTGCGCCCTGATTGGTCAAATGTTGGAAATGTTGGACATGAGGGGAGAATGGGTCACAGCGATTGGCTGAAAATGTTGGAGAGGCGTAACGCAATTGGCTCTTGTGTCCAACATATTCCAACATTGTTCAACATCCTATACCTGTATCCACTAGGGGGCAGTGTGTCATTGTTCTGGTCCAAAGCCCAGGTAAATACAGAGGGTTGTGTCAGGAAGGGCATCCGACGTAAAAACATGTGACAAATCAACATGTGAATCTGATTCACTGTGGAAACCCCTGAAGGGAAAAGAAGAATGAAACTTACCTACAATTCTATTTTATTCCTAAATTACTAATATCTCCCAAAATATTGGTCCTATCGTCCTGCTGTTTTCATTCGTTTCTTCCTTGACCAAAAATACACAAGTCATATGTTAAACTGCAGCAATCAGCTCTGTTTGGATTTTGTGATGCCCAAGACACACACACACACACACACACACACACACACACACACACACACACACACACACACATACATATACACACACAAACACACACACACAAACATACACACACACTCACACACAAACATACACACACACTCACACACAAACATACACACACATACATATACACACACACAAACATACACACACATACTCTCACACTCAAACATACACACACACACGCATACACACACACACACACACAAACACACACACACAAACATACACACACACTCACACACAAACATGCACACACATACTCACACACAAACATACACACACAAACACTCACACATATAAACACACACAAACATACACACACATACTCACGCACACAAACATACACACACAAACACACACATATACACACACACTCCCCTTTTATAATATAAAGGGTCGGCAAAATAAGCATGAGCTTCAGCCTACACCTTTTCGATTAGCTTTATTTGTTTGTTGAAATCTACTATGTATTTGTTGTTGGTGGATGTTAAATGCTAATCGAATAAATAAATAAATAAAAAATTATAATATAGATGTTTGCACCACCCCTATAGCGTGTGCATTTTATTTGTTTCCTGTTCACACCAGACTTTCCGTCAGAGGCCTCTTACAGTTTTTTTCGTCCTCCTGCTAAAATCACCTATTTTCCTCCCGTCTGCTTGAAGTACACTCAGAGGATGCTATTAGCTGCTGGCACAGATGCCACTGTATTTTCTACGACAGAAAATGCTCTGACACTGTTATTTTTTTTTTTGTTTTTGTTTTTTTCTCAGACACAGTTTCACCAGTATGAGTGTTGGGCTGTTTTTTCTTTTTTTTTTTAAATCCCAGTCCACATTTTAAGGTTTTATAATGACACAAACATTCACAGTTCATGTTTATTTATGTATGAGTCCAAACACTCAGTGCAATTTAGTGCCTTGTTTGCTGCACAAAATGAAAAGCAGCACTAATTTATGTATGTACTGTATAAATACTGTAATACTTACTGTGAATTGCATTGTTGAGTTATTGTCTGAATCCAGAGTTATAACGTACTTGAAAGATTTATGCTCATCAGTGCGCAGCGTGTCTGTCTAAATTTATAGCTGCGTTGAAATGCGGTACCTCTTATAAATGATCTCCTGAATCATTTTTATCAAATCACTCAGTTTCATCAAAATAAAATACAGTAAACACATCCTGTACCAGGGCTGTAAACTGCTAAAATCCTATTTGATAAAAGAATAGAAGAACAAACTCTGAAACTGAGCTAAAAGTAAATTCAAAAAGCTGAAATGAAATACTTATTAATGTGCTTTGGACCCTTAGAGCTAAATTTCATCATAAGTGCAGTTAGGTTAGATTAACTTTTGCACCAACCATCCCAGAAACTGGACGGATCACTGTCAGTTTGCATCGGTGCAAATGTGATGTTACTGAAATGAATAAAAGTAAACCGTTTATTGCCCAAAGGAAGAATTTTTCATTTTTAAATTCATATCCTCAATTTTTTTTCTTAACTCAAACTGTTAATTCTGTGTAACATTCATGAACTCTGTCCGTCATAGAAAGATCTTATTACATAGAGTTTTGGAGGCGAAAAACACAGATATTACAGACATAGTGACTGTACGTTCTAATTTTCTTGACACATTTCTGTTCACCTAAATGCAGTTCTTACATTTTGTTGTTTTTTTTCTTTGCTCAGGTGTACATACCACATTCAGTGGTTTTGTGGTATTTTATTTACTTATTTTTTTGTTTAAAAGTGACTGGGTAGTTTAGTGGTTTACTCCACTGACTTTTGTGCGGAAGATGTCGGTTCCATCCTCAGGTGGGCCCTTGGGTAAGGCCCTTTACACTATACACACCTATACCTGTAGCCACTAGGGGGCAGTGTGTCATTGTACCGGTCCCAAACCCAGATAAATACAGAGGGTTGTGTCAGGAAGGGCATCCGACGTAAAAACCTGTGATAAATCAACATGGTAATCTGATTCACTGTGACGACCCCTGAAGGGAAAAGAAGAAAATAACTTATTTTCTATTATATTATATTCCAAAATAACTAATATCTCCCAAAATGTTGGTCCTATCGACCTGCTTTTTTCACTTGTCTCTTCCTTGACTGAAAATACATAAGTCATATGTTAAACTGCAGCAATCAGCTCTGTATATAATTAACACCCAGTGGACAGTGGATGGACACACATTCAGTTAATGACATATTTTTTTGAAAAAGTCACTTTTTCTTCAGTTTTTCTCTATTTTGATGTAATAACCTTTGAATTTACTCCGGGTGTTTATGAACATCTACATGATCAGTGAATTAAATATAGGAAAATACATGATTTACACTGAAAAATGCAAAACACAGAGGACAATATCATAAATGGTGATAAAATACTTAAAAATGGTTAAATATAAAGATCTTTGGTCCGTGCAAAAGACATTCCCTTGTCAGTTCTAAAATGAAGCCAGTAGAAGTATCTTAAGTTGTAATACCACTAAAGACCACTAGATGCTGCTCCAGAAAGCCCTGGCTTCCATGGACTTTAAATTCAATTTGTCTTTTTTTTCCTTTTCAGGATTCATTCCAGGGTTATTAATGTATTTAAGCCCTTTAATAAGAGGGTGGTCCACCTTTAAATTATCGCTCCATTAACAAGATTTTACGGCATGTAGATGGATTTGATGTCTGCCATGTCGGGCTTTGATTGACGGGTGTGATTGACAGCTCTGTCCTGTATTAACAGCTACTCCGTCATGCTTATTAATTTAATTTCTGCAATAATACAGGTTGTAAACGATCCATAAGGTTTGTTGGATGTTCAGTACAAATGACATCGTAAACCAGGGCGTAGTAAACTATAGGCGAGACTCAGAGCGCACACATTAATGATGACATTTAGCTTCGGGGACCTGAAATACAGAACTATAAAAGTAGTCGGACCTTTAGTCAAATGATCCATATGATGAACTGAGCTGGAGTGGAATCACCAATATGAAAAACGGAACACTGTTGGACCAATACCCACCTTTAATTAAAAAAAAAAATAAGAGCATAATGAATCGACCCAACAAACACAGACGGTGTCAGTTGTGTGGTCTGCCAGACAGAGTGCAAAATGTAATCAGAGACAATGAGACGGTTGTTTGAGTGTCTTATCTTCAGTCTTTCTTCACTGTTTATTAAAGGCGAAACGCCAAAGACAAGACGACGTCCAGGGGCGGACCTCATCCTGCTGTCCAAAACAAATGCTGTCTTCACTTCACTGAACTACACCGTCTCATCCTTTCCTCCACTTCCCTGTTAATTATCTTCGTTGACAATAAGGGTTTCTGGGAATTGAAGTTCCAGACAAACAGTTGCCACTTTCCGCCATTTGGAGCCGCTAATGAGCTTAGATACCAGGTAGAGATGGGAATGCAAATCAAACATTTTTCACCTCATATTCAGACAAATCTACACATCATCAGCACGACTGTCTTCTCTGTGTTATCTTGTGGTTTTCTGAAGGTCGTTCCAGTAGGCGTTGGTGTGTGTGTCTGTGTGTGTGTGTGTGTGTGTGTGTGTGCGCCCGAGGCCTCTGCGATTTGCATTCCAGCCCACATGTCGTCATTCTGTCTCACTGATTGAGCCTGTTGTCTAAATGAGGAGCGGTTAATTACCTCCTCACAGCAGCACTGTTCACTGTGCAGCCTACCCACCACGACCGCAGAACAGAACACAACACGACACCTCTGGTTAACAAATTAGACAGAGAGACGGAGACGTGCACCGAGCATCCCAGGAACTGGAGAGATGAGTAGGTCTGTAATCGCCGTATCGTGGTTAGTGTTTGTTCATGATAATCATCCCAACAGGAATGGAATATTCTACTGTAAAGGAGCTGAAGTTCTACCCCTTGCGTTTCCGCCCCATGAGAATTTATGTTGGAAAAAGGCGGACGATGTCATCGGAGAGAGGGTTGAACCGCTTTGATCTGCTTTGAATTATGCAACACTCACTCATATGAAATTGGCCAATGAAATCGATTATTCTGGAGGTCAACAAAGTCACTGTTTGTTGTAAAACTGTTGATTTATCACTGAAAATATAAATGTGAAGGCTACATACATGAAAGTAAATGGTAAATGTTCTGTTCTTCTAGACTTTGGTTCTCAAAGTGCTTTACGAAACCTCATATTCACCCATTCACACACACCAGTAGGAGGATACTATACTAATGTACCATGCCAGACCTACTGGGAGACATTTAGGGTTCAGTGTCTTGCTCAAGAACACTTCGACATGTGGACAGTGGGAGCCAGGATTTGAACCGTCAACCCTTCAGTCATTGGACAACCCGCTCTACCAACTGAGCCACATGTTTATCATCAAACTCTCAAGGAACAGGGTGGAATATTCCAAGGTAACTGTTGTGATGGTTCACACCTAGAGCACATGTAGAGCTGCAGCTGCCAATTATGTTTGTAACTGATTGATCTATTGATTATTTTCTTTGTTTCAACGCGATTCAATGATGACTAACTGAAAAAAATAGTAAAAATATGACAAAGACATGTCTGAAAATGACAAACAACTTCATCTTTATTTCAGAACTGGAAAAAGTATAAAAGTGAAAGAAGATATAAAAACAGGGTGCAATTTCTCAATAAACAAATAACAGAGGGGGTTATTGTTTTTGGGTCTGGGGTGGGGGGGGCAGTTATATACATGGGGATCCATAACTAACGCTGACGTGAAACGAAGGTGAAACATAACTTTCAACGTCCAACTCCCAGGTTCTATTTCTCTATTACACAAAATGTACACGACTTTTAACCTGTATC
>JAPSES010049140.1:0-11878 GCA_029822895.1 Maxillicosta whitleyi
GAGTAAAAACATTTGGGGTCGGATGTATGGTTATAGAATGATCACAATTTGTTTATTTTTATGTTTTTTGTTTTTACACTTTAACTGCAATTTGACTCCCTCAACATGCTCAGAAACTCGGCAACTTTGACATACATGTCACTCCTGGTGAACACTTTCGTACAATAATCAAAATCAATCAAAATTAACCCTTTAGGTGCCAAAATGTGCACTCAAGCACCACCTACGTATGAAAAAATGGCCCTAGTGGCCAGTAGGAATGTTATAGGGACATGAAACAAACACCAAAATGTTGCTGACGTCAAGCCCGACAAATTATATGCTCACACGAGCTAAATCCAATACCCTGAACTGTCAAAAGCCCTGGTGCATTTGCACTGAAAATTATCCGGGTGAATGACTTTACAGCGACACCGAATTTACATGTTCTACAGTTTTTAAATTACTTGTTTTTCAATGTTGTCATTTCACCACCACATTGCTTTACAGTGTATCAAGCGATAAATGGTTAAAATGTTTCATAATGCTAAAAGAAATTGATAATAGTTTTATCCTAAAAAGGCATTTACACACTCAAAGATTAAGATATAAGTGTCCCTGGAGTCAGTCTCAGTGCCCACTAAATTTCTGTGAATTATCTTTTAAATGTACCACAGGAACTCTTTCCCAAAAAAGTTCCTGGTAAAAAAGTTACTGGGCTTTTGGTGGAAAACAGACTCTTATCACCATCACTGCTTATTCAGGTCTAACTTTGACACATATTATATATCAATCCTTTCAGATGACTAGACACACAGCCCCAGTAGAAGAATGTGTGAGATAGGATGTATGGTTATGGGTTATTCATTATGTTTATTAATGTTATAATATTGTTTCACAGGACGAATCTTCTTGAATCTCACTTCTCACTCAGTTTGTGCCTTTATAGTGTCATATTACGAGGAGACACAGACAGGGAAGAAAATTGTGAAAACTGATTGGCTGAAATCCTTTTGGTAAGAATGTCTTGGCGAATGTGTACAATGAAAACACAAAATGGTGCCATTACTCCATGTATTGACAGTGAGATCACTATTTGGACTTTTTCCTCACCTGACAAACATGAAAAACATCTTTATTGTCAAATTTTCCACAAGAACATTTAAACAATACAGGGAAAAAATTAAATAAGAATATATATATATATATATATATATATATACATACATACATATATGTATAGTCTTATTTAACGTGATTTTTTTTTTTTTTTACTAAAATTAGAATAAAAATAAGTACATGATAAAAATGTGAATGGTACACACACACAAAATATGGTTTTACAAAATCAAAACCTTATTAAAAATGGTAAATTATGAGTTTTATGCTTAAATGATCCTACAATTTCAAGATTCTCCCTCACACACTCACATACTGAGTAGGGTTTTTCACAATAATATCCAAATTAAAAATGCAAAATGAGTATTACATAACCTTCCGTTTTTATGACTAAACCTTTTGTACAATTTTAGTTCATTAAAAATATTCTCTTACGCACAATAGGGTTTTTCAAAATAAAAGGCTTGAATGTGGTAAATCATGAGTTTTCTGCTCGAGTGTTTGTACAATTTCAAGTCAATGATCAGGATTCTGTCACACACACTCACAATATGTTTTTCAAAATAAAAGCCTCATTAAAAGGTGATGGTGGTTTCAGCAGAGGGGTGCAGGTGTTCTGTATGAAAAGAGCACAGACATGGATGGGCGGGGGCTGGTGCCGAGACAGACAGGTGTTAAGTGGAGCTGAGGCATTGATGGTCAAGGGAGGTGGAATGTGTGGGGCAAGGTCCTGCAGAAGGCCACTTGCTGCTTTAATTTTTATTGTTTTTATATTGGCACTACTTGTGATGTGGCAGACTTTTAAAAAGCTTTATGTCAAACATGCACGTTATGCCAATAAAAAGTTTTGAATGTTCTTCTTTGATGTTTGTCACATTCTGACCAAGAACAATTTATACACACAAATAATCATCCATTTTCATTTTGTTTTTTACAACTTAAAACAACTGCAATCAAAAAAATCAGTCTTTAAAGAAAAAACATTCCATCACTTATCATAATTAGTGATATTGACTGATTTTTTTTTTTTTTTTTAAACACAGACCAGTCATTAAATTACATTTCTGCTTTGTTTTCTGCTGAGGTGTTTCTTGTCAGGTTAGTCTTGTTTTGTTCCTGTTGATGTGATGTGTGATGTTCATCAGAAACCAGTTGGACACTGAACTGGGTTGGATATAATTTTACTGGGAGAGTGAGGCTGCAGTTGGTCTGCAGGCAGGATGAAGGACAGACTATTTACATTCTCCAGCTGTAAAGACCCACAACAAACGGCCACGTGTTCAGCGCTCAGCGGCGTCACATGACCCACCAATATTCAAATATTACTGATCAAACTCTGAGCAGCTTTTAGAAAACACAGATATCTCATTTTTCTGGAACTGATTTCTGTTGATTTCACTCAAAAATGCAAAGAAATTTACATCTAATTCAGCAAAAAATTGTATTGTGATTATGACATAAAAAGTCATATTGAGATAAAACCTCTAATTTAGACTTCGGATGTTTATAGTCTAAGATATTACATAGTAAAGGACAGGATTCTGTTAATTATTAAATATTTTCTCAAAAATATAAGATAAAGTCATATAATTATGAGATTAATTACACTAACACCAAAAACTGAATCTCATATTTACAAGAACTTTACGCAATAGAGATGCTATTTATAATAAACTCAGATAATAATCAATTGTGGCAAATTTGCGATAAAAATGACAGATTAGCATCTCATTACATCAGAAGACTAAATATGAGATGCATCTAAATCTCATACCAGAAAATAGATCTGACTCTGTAACATCAGTGGGAAAAACATTGAACTCAAATAATAAATATTAAAGGAACAGTCAGACATTAGTTTAGCTTAGCATATGTTAGCTTAGCAGAGAAAACTGGAGCCTGGATCAACCAAAGAGAGGGAATAACACACCATCAATAAACTCTAGATTTACAGAAAACACAATGTCTCAAAATGTTGGGCTGTTCCTTTGAATAAAAGGTCAAAATAATTCCAACAAAATATTTGTCATTTTTGTGAAGCTAACGCTGTACAGCGACGCCGCCGGCTGAAGACTCGCCTCAGAAAACATTCAGGAATACAAACATTGTTTAGAGTCCAAGTACTTCATGCACAATAAAAACCAAAAGACAAAACAAAACCATTAAAAAAACCAAAACAAACAAACAGAAAAACTGATAATTATAAAAATAACATGGAGGAGTATTCTGCTGGTTAGCATTAGCATACACAGGTCTACTTTTACATACAAGATATAGAATTTCTTAATAACACTTTGGTTTAGTTTAAAACAAACTATCATAAACTGTATAATACACAAAACATCATCTCCATCTCAGTAAAAATGTTAAATTAACTCAAAAACAACAGTTCAGTTGGTGTTTTTCCATCAGATGAAGAGAACAGACAGACTGTACAGTATCTACACAGTCAAAGCCAGAACCAGCAGCAGCACAGAGATAGACGCCTAATTGGACCGTCACTCAGCCAATCAGGACTCAGACACTCAGCCGTTAACAGGTGTGAGACACCATTTTGTGAAGCTACTACTTCTCAAAAACACGACGGTTGTCTAAAATATGTAGTGTCAGGGACTAGTATTATAATCAATTGTTTGTATGTTCAAGTGCGAAACAGAAGAGTAAATACTTTATCTTAAAATCAAAATTCAGTAGTCTAATAATTTTTTGAAAAATATATTACAAGTAGAAATTAATGGATAAAGATTGTATAAAAGCCAATGTAGTATAATTTTAAAAGAATATTTATTAACCCTTTGAGTGTTGAAATAAAGCTGCATTGTCACAACTTAATTTTCTACTGTGACGCTAATGTGCTGATAAAGACAGAACACTATCACTAAAAAAGAAAATAATCTGAGGTAAAGGTTTATATAAAGAACACCACCTTAAAAAATACAGCAAATTTTAACATTAATCTGATTATATAAATGGTGAAATTGCCTTCTACATGTAAATACAAGGATTTTTAATTTATCACAGCTTTTTACTATAACTATCATGAAAGTTATCAGAACAGGAACACATCTTCAGTTAAGAGTGTTCTCAGAATGTTTAATAAAGCACCGTAAAAACTACAAATTATTTTGGAAAAAAAACAACAACAGAATTTTAATTGAATTATAATCAGAACAAAACTGATGCTTTGAGGGTTTTTTTCAGAAATAAATGTGTAGTAACAAATATGATTTAATGCAATGTTACTACGCCTTCAACTGAGTTATCTAAAATTGTTTTTAATCATTTCGTCAATAGGGTCTCCACCAAATCACAATCCCTGTATTGAAATGACTACTCACCTACACCCTCTGGTGGACAGACTGATGATGGTCAATTGATTCCAAACTCACACTTGCTCCAACGGCTGAGGTCTGAGAACAGTCCAATCAATCACTCAGTTATTGATCAGCAGGAAAGATGAGCTGATCAGTACAACTGGTCAATAATCTCATGTTAAACAGCGTCTGTCACTGTGAAGTCTGAATCTGACCACAGACTGAAGCTCCGCCTCCTTAGTCTGACCCCGCCTCCTTTAGCACAATCACAACCGTTTCCCACAATCCACAGTGGCACAGCTGGGCAGAGCCAGAGGGGGAGGGGACTGAGGTGGACGCAGTGAGACGAGTCCAGTAGAAACTATAGCTGCCATGTTGACCAATCACAGAGCCTGTCGGTGTGACATCACAGGTGACATCACATCAAATGAGAGGGTTTTCTGTCAGCATTTTAATGGCCATGAGCCACAAGCGAATCAGCTAACATGATGTCAGCGCTTTGACCAATCAGAACATCGATTATGAGCAGGATTACGCAGACTCCACCCCCTGCTGGCAGTAGCAGCAGAGCAGTATTACATGTAAGCTGATCAAGCAGAATGCGTTGTCACTAATGATCCAAATAGAAACCCAATTAAATGTAAATTAATGTTGGTTTTGGTTTTAGTAGTGATGAATCAGAAGATTCACATCATTTCTGATTAAATAAATTCACTCTTGTAAAGTGTCTAATATAAGGTGTTAATCAAACAGTAGTTAGTAGAAACTAAGTACACTGAGGCTCAGGATACAACTGTTCCTAAATCCCACAAACTAAAGCAACTGGCAGGTAGTGAGCCAAATTTAGCTAGAACCCAACAACAGCTGAACACCTGTCTTTTTCTTACTGAACTGTCTGGTACTTTGTATGTTAAACATTATAACTTTACAAAACCCCTGTTGTTATCTATTTCAATATTCAAATTGTTTAAAAAGTATACATTAGTTTGCAACAGCAAACTAATAGCTTGTCAGCTAACATTAACTGCTTACCTTACATTACCTTACTAGTAACTTAGTTAATTTTCACATGCCAATGTTAGCAAGTTTGACTGCTTATTTGGATTTGATAAAAATGGAATCTTCTACTTGATTTCTACTAAAACCAAAAAAGATTAAAAAAACTTTTTTTTTTTTTAAACCTGCTGTAAATCATTTCAAATATTGTTGACAGGAAGTAGTATTTTCAGATCGAGTTTCAAGAACAGATCAGCTAGTGACAGACGTGCTACAGGTGCTGGTGAGGGACAATTTGAACAGACAAGACAAATACAGATGAAACAGAGGAACACGAAACAGGAGTCCAAAAGGTCAGGGGTGTGGCCACAGTGGAAGCCGCACCCACTCTATACAGCAGACAGTTTGTCTCCTGGACTGGTACTACTACTACTACTACTGCTGCTGCTACTGCTGCTGTTGTTGTTGTTGTTGTTGTTGGTGGTGGTGTTGTTGTTGTTACTGTTGCTGCTGCTGTTGTTGTTGTTGTCATGGCTGCCTGGTGACATCACAGCACTCTGTGTTCTGTCAGCTGCCTTTGGAACAGAGTCTCTGTCTGCAGGAGCAACATGGGCGGGGCCAGGAGAAGATAAGGAGGAGGAGCGTGAGGATGACGGGCGATAAGCTGCCGTTAGCTCTGCCAGGCGCTCTGGAGTCGGACCCCACTTTGCAAAACCAGCTTCATTTTGAAGGAAGAGAACTGCAGTACCATGCACAGCCCGGTAGTACATGTCCTCCCTGCAAAACACACAGTACACATTATTGCAGTAGAGGCTGGTATCCTATGTCAACCCTCAAATACACATGGTTCACTCCTGTGCAGTCCAATATCTGGACAGTGATCAGAGTTAAGTTCTATTAGGAGTGTTATGCTGACTGTCTAAGTGAATGTTTCTCGGACACTTCCAGTTTTATTGTTTAGTTTAACAGTATCAGTGCTAGGACTCTGTGGTACCTCTTGCAGACGTGCTGACTCCCAGAGCGATACTCATGCTCATAGGCTGGGACGCTCATCTGATGACGCAGGAAGCGACTTCCCTCCATTCGAGTTAGAGCTGGAGTTACAGGATCACGCCACTCAGGGACGAACACAATGAAGGACAGAGGTTCTGTAGAGTGGTCCAACAGGTCCTGAGACCAGCAGAGACCAAATTCAGTACACATATCCACACATAAGTACAGACCAGGTTGGTGGCAAAAGACTCACCTCAAAATGCGTCACCATTGCATCCATCAGCTCTTCACAGAACGGAGGATTGGCCTCAAATGAGCCACTGACTGGACCAAATGACAGGAATGGCCTAAAAAACACACACAGAGCTGTAACACAACAGCACTAAAACACCACAACAACACCGCAACAGCACTGAAACAATAACAAAAGAGCAGTAAAACAACTCACTAAGAATATCAAAATTTATAATATCAAATTTATCAAATTTTAGCGTCAGGGGCTAATATGCTAAATTGCACAAGCTAGAACCCTGCACATCATAACTAACACTGATAGAACGCGATATATTGGTGGATATATGAAATAAGAAATAACATATTACTACCAGGAAATATTCAAGTAACATACTTTGCTATTCCACTAACTCTCCAGGCAGTGCGCACACGCACACAAGCACAAGCAGAGAGCAACAGAATCTCTGCGCAGCAAGAATGTTAATACATTGGCTACATATTGGCCAATGTTGCTTAATTGTTGATATGCTATAATTGGCCAGATTACTCGGTCAGGCTCTACCTCTGAACACCCATCTCACCCTACATAACATCCTCTGAACATCAGTCTCACTCTACATTACACCCTCTGAACACCCATCTCACCCTCGGGATCCGAAGAAGCCATCAATGTCAGGGAACGCGGAGCAGAACTGTTTGTAGTAGCAGTTGAGTGGTGAAGCGAAACACTCAAAGGAAACACCAAACTGTCTGTTTAAGGCCTCGAACACTGGCACTGGCAGCGCCCCTTGCAGGCCCGTCCCCTCATTAGCTCCACTGCCAAACATCACCTGGAAAAAGAAACATTTTATTATAATGCCAATGAACTGGGTCACTGAGGAAAGCAATGCAGACAGACAGCTGACCTGATATCTCTTAAGAAGACACCAGACTCTGGACAGGAACTTCTCAAAGCGAGGGTCGTCAATACAGCTGTATCTATACAATAGCTCCTGCACATAGACACACAGCTGGGTTAATTCAAGTCACATACACATACACAGAAGTCACTTTAACTGAAAATATTCCCTCATTGACAGATTTGTTAAATGATGATGGAAATTTCTGAAGGTTGACGGCCATTTTGACAGATTGAAATACTGGGGATAATCTACTAAAGAAAGGTTCACACAACACTGAACAGAACCTGCTTGCAGGATCTGGCCATCTCTTAACAAGGCACCAAATAGTCCATAACAGCATCCTACCTGTATATAAGCCTACAGTGCCACCATTCACACTACACTTAATACAACACTGAAGACTGCTGTACCAAGTCGGGTAACTGATGGATAACCCCCAAAAACATGCAGGGTCAGGTAAAAAGAAAAAGACTTTTTGGGGCTATGGTAAAATGAAACAAAATGCGAATGGCTAGTAGGTTAAGGAAATTAAAAAATAAAAGAAGATTCATGAATGGAACCGTGATTGATCCACAGCCGGTTTGTTTTATTTTGAAGTGTGCTTCACATCTGGCCACAGATGTTATTGAGCAGCATTGTTAGCGTGTGTTTTAGGTAAAAATAAAGCCCTTAAAATTGAGTTATTGTGTAGACGATGGTTAATAGCAAGTATGCATATTAATCACTCATTGTCAAGTCTTGTCTCGTCATTCAGCTGACTTTAGCCAAAATTATATATTACTTTACTAGCACAAAATGTCAAGACAGCTGAGGGTGTTAAGTTATTTTTTTTAAAAAGTCCAGCAAATGTGATGGTATTGATAAACTGAGAAAAAAAAGAGGGACTGCTGCGGTGGAAGATGAAGAACAAGTAATAGTGATAATGATTATCAGCCAGCAGGAACTACCGTTACTGTAACATTGAAATGTTTTTTAACATTAAATACAACTAAACATGTATAATTAAAAATGCCATTGTCAATGGCAGAAAATGTGCTATGATGGAATTTTTATGACCCTGTCTGTCAAAATGACAGACAACAAAAATGTCTAACACAACCTCTGCATATACACTGACAGTAACTCCACTAGAGTACCTCTATCCTTCAAAATAATAGTGTGTTCTAAAAATTAGAAAAAAATTATTCAAGACCACTCATTCTTTTACTTAATTAAAAAGAAAAGGAAAAACCCATTTGAGATTTGATTTTCTAAACATGCCTCAGCAAATAGCTACCAAAATTCAAATTGAAAATTCAAATGTATATAATAATAATTTATTAATAACTTAATGCAGCAATATTGTTAAAATGAAAAGGCATTTCTTCAAATGTATTTACATTTTTTTTTTTCATCAAATTAAATATACTCGTGGTTGCTTAATGGCTGTTAATTTAAAAAAAAATTTAATTTCATTTCTCATTTACTATTGAAATGACGAAAACAGACTATATGGGATTTCCATATTCCAGATTTCATTTTGTGAACACTTTTGCACTAGTTGAAGTAGATCCATTACTGCAACATCAGAACTCACCAGTTTGCTGAAGTGACCTCTGTTGACCTTTACCATCTCCCCTCTGAAGCGCAGACAGGCCATGTCGTTCTCAAAGTGCAGCTCAACGCGTGGGAGAGGCGGTGACGGAAGTGTGAGACGCACTGGGTAACAGTACACCAGACGAGACTGCGGCGGCGACGCACACGCCTCTACATCACACAGGACAAACTCATTTTAGTTTAGTTTTTTTCCTACTTCTTATATTGCAATCTTACTTTTGGCACATTATTTCAATGGTTTTTACCTGTGGGCGGGTCTTGCAGTAGACTCAAGTGAGTCTGTCTCAGACGGCGGCTGTACTCCGCTGACAGCTGGTAGATCTTTGAGCAGATTCCCTCGACAGAGTCTTTAGCAACAGCAGCAACATGAGGTCCACATTGCTGCCTTAAGTGTTCCAGACGGTCCTATGAGGACACAGTTCTTTATCCAGTATGAATGTGAAGACATTATAATTACAATTAATTAAAAAAATATAAAGCAGTGGTTGAAAATCTGAGTCCTGTTTGTCTCTGCAGAAAAATGTGGAATCAGATTTTTTCATCAGTTACCATGTAGTCCTCTAGCTTATCTTCTCAGTTAGAGTCACAGTCCCTTTTCCACCATAGGACCTTTTACTTTACAAGGAACTTTTAAAACCTTGGTTATTTTACACCAAAATTAACTTGGTTAAAAAAAAAAAAAAAATCCCTCGACCCCAAACTTTCCCTGGTTAAAGTTTGTACTGGGGATGGGCTTTTCAGATTCCCTGGAATTCTTGGGTGTGGGGTTTGTGTGCTGATTGGTAGAACACACTTGTAGCACGGGTGAATACTTACATTCACCCACTAAACCCAGAGCACAGCAGCGAACTTGTTTATGGCATTTCTACAAGCTTGACTTTGTGTTTTGATCATCTGGAGAAAAGAAGCTACAACAAGTGGATGGATGACAACATCCACTTGCAGAATACACTATGAAGCCTAAGAAGAGTGTGTTCGTCTCCTACGCGTTCAGTACAATAATCTGTCTGTCCATCCAAATACAGTGTGGATAATAAACCTGGGCCTCATTGAATGGATTTACTAAATACAACTGTTTTTGATCCATTTTCCAAATGCATATGCTCTTTTGAGCATATCTGACTGGAACTGAGCCCAGTGAATCTGATTTGCACCTACAAGTGCATTTCAATCATCTGTTTGTCCATCTGAATATCCGAGAGTGTATTCAGCAAATACGCTCAACAGGCTGGACCTGGCCAAACAAATGCTGAATACGCTCAAGAGAAATTCAGTGGGACATCTCAAAATGAATGAGCCTCATTTGAATACATTTTCAGTATCTTTGACATACAGTGGAAAGGCAAAGCACACAGAATACCAGGAACTCTTACACCCAGGTTAATAAGTTCCAGGTTAAAATGAAAAGTTCCTGTGAATCTGGTGGAAAAGGGGTTGGTGTAGTCCTCTTTCTAATTGCTGGTTACCATGTAGTCTTCTTTGCTCGCAGAGTGATCTCGGCGTAGCCAGCTCATTGTATCTTCAGCGTTCCACTTCACCACCTTTCTGCTCTCTGGACTTGCATTTCTGCACAGTGTCAGAGTTCAAAGGACAATAAACATAAGCCTGCCCACCAGGCAATGATGTCAGTAAAATAACACTGATTGGTTGGTTTGATGTAACAAACCTGGAGTCTATCATTTTCTTGGCAGCTTCTGCATATTTAAACAGCAGCTTCCTGGCCTCTTCTTTGTATTTAATACGCGACAACCTGACACATACAAAAGTAAACAAGTAAGTACACAAATAAGCAAACAGGTAAAAAAAAATAAAGTGTTATAAGCAATGCGAGTAAACAAAGCAAGATGTTTGAGTTCATTCTTTTTAACTGAAATGACAGTTTTCTTATAGTGAGAGTAGGCATCAAAGAGAAAACACACAGGTGAGCAGACAGACATGTACCTGATGGGAATATCATTCATGACCTCTCTGAACATAGATGGTGAGATCACTGGGTCACAGTCGCTAGGCAGTAAGGGGTCATGACCTTTATCAATGACTTTTCTCTCAAGCAGCCAGCGATTAAATGACTCCCGTGGTGGATCAATACCTGTGACAACAGGTAAACCAACAAGTCAGACAAGTACACATTAAAGTAAACTGACAGGTATCTCAGCAGTAAAATATTTTGTTTGATGTTTGGAGACAAGACAGCAGCGATTATTGAAGAAATGTAATCCTCCATCAATCACATTATTGTGATGACTGTGTGAAGAACCACACACAACATGTGTACAACATTTGATTGTTTGTGGTTTTGTTAGCTGTAGCTAATGTAACTCTTGTCATTGTTTCTATTCATGACCTTTATGGACAGAATTTGTAGGTGCAGGCACCAGTTGGAGGATGTCCACTTGGGTGACTTTAAGTTCACATCCCTCTGGTTTAGAGATGAGGTGGTCCATCATGTTGCAACCTTCAGCTCCTTCTGGGACCATTTGCAGTTAAGTATGAATTATCTGGGATGAGAGTTAGGGCTGGGCATCATGCCATTTTCCTTAATCGATTTGATTCATAAGGTTCTGAATCCATTCATCACAATTTGATTTGATCTCATTATGATTCAGTATTTGATTGATTGAGATTTAGTGAAACACATTTTGTATTTATATTAGAAAGGAAAAAAAATATATAATACCTGAATCTGCTCTTAAGTAATGAACGAGAACGAGAACGAGACAGAACAGAAACATTGCCATGTTGCTA
>JAPSES010049171.1:0-11877 GCA_029822895.1 Maxillicosta whitleyi
CCCAGATACTGAGAAACAACATTTTTGGCCCCATTGACCCCAATGTTAACGAAAATTTCAAAGTGATCCAGAATCCAAGATTTCTTCTGGATCACCCCCAAAAGTGAATAATTTCTTCCTTGTGCCATTGGAAACAAATCCTGAAAATTTCATCAAAATCCGTCCATAACTTTTCGAGTTATGTTGCACACAGACAAACAGATAGACAGACAAACAAACAAACTCCAGCAAAAACATAACCTCCTTGGCGGAGGTAACTATACAAAATGAACCAAAAACAATACCCTTTGCCTCCTCTTCAGGGGGTTGGGTTAATGAACTGAAATAGTCTTTAATTATTACTGTTAATTAAGATGAAATTATCTACAGTAACATTTGCCACAGGGACAAAATCTGCATCTGTACACTGAGTCTAATGTAAAAATAAGTTCACAAGCATTGTTACTGATTTTATTAAATGAAACAAATGAAACCGTGCTCAGTTCTTATATTATCGGCTTAAAAGGAGCTTTAATGTCTACTGAGTGGGCGTGGGTGTGATCAGGTGCGATCGAAAGTTCCCTGCAGAATCAGACTTTTGGAGCCTCTGAACTTTTTTTTTTCTTCTGAAAGACAGAAAAAACTTATAATGACTGTATGAAAGTGGATATGTACTTACAGCGTTAAGAGTGCGACCTGTGTGTATGCGTGTGTGTTTTTTTCTGAATAAAATGACACCATTTATATTCATACCATTAGCCTGAGGAGAAAGAGAGCATCACACTTTGTATTCACACTAATGCACATAAGACAAGGACCCATTTCATAAATAATCACTCATCCTTTAGGCTTTTTTTTTTTGTTTCCTTCCTTTTCCCTCAATATTTTCCCCATGAGACTTATATAACAACATCACTTTTACTATATTATTAACATTCAAACGGTGCATTTTCTTTTAGTTTCCCTATAAATTCTATCACGAAATGACAAGGGACCAAATTTCCGGTTGTGTTTCAGTTGTACTGAACTTGCTGCCGCATAATAATAACAACAAAAAAAAGCACATTAACAGCAACGTATTGGAGGGAATTGGAGAAACGTCTTTTTCATCACAGTACTAGAAGTTTGGAACAGGCATATAAAGAGAGCTTTTAATGAAATTTAACAAATAAGTGCTGTGTTTTCTCCAGAGTATACGGCGCACCAGCCATAAAATGCATAATAAAGAAGGAAAAAAAAAATATATAAGTCGCACTGGAGTATAAGGCACATTTTTGGGGTAAATTTATTTGATCAAATCCAACACCAAGAACAGACATGTCATCTTTAAAGTCAATTATAAATACAAATAGAATAGAGAACAACAGGTTGAATAAGTGCACGGTATGCTAACGTTACATGACACATAAACAGGGCCAAACTGGACCCTTTGGCGGGCCGGATTTGGCCCCCGGGCCGCATGTTTGATGCCTGTGGTGTGGAGGATTAAACTGTTTGGAACATAAATGAATGCTAAAACACCTGTGAAGTGGAGGGTCTGTTTGTGTCCATGTGAAGCCGCTGTTGGAGGCTCTCTCTAAAAAGGTTCATTCACTCAATATTTCTGCGGTTTGGTTCAAGTGAAGGGAGTGAACACAGAGTTAAAGACAACTCAAGTTCTGAATAAGTTTCAACGTCTTCACCTCTGGAAAACTCATCCTTTGTGTGAATTTCACCTCTATTTTGGTAAATTCTCATTTGCCACAGAATACATACATCAAAGTCAAAAACTCCATCGATTTGTAACTATGTCCTTTCCAAAGGGTAAGGACTGTGAGGGGAAGAGCCGCTCCACCAGCTCGTCTTGACTGACTCATGCAGGAGGTCAGGACTGTGCAGAGCGGGGACATATTTACTGATGTGATCAGCGTGGCAGCGCTATAATGAAGAGATCAGCCATAGAGGGCCCAGATCCGCCTGGGCAGATGACCTTTCCGGCAGATGGACGGGGAGAAGCGGGGAGAGACAGAAAGACGTGTGGATGCTGCAGCTGGAAGTGACACTGACATTTGTACACGCTGCTGCTGGGATGTGTTCATCCGCTTAAATATTAGTGGAAAGGCTACTGAACAGCAGCAGAGTTAGTCCTCACTGTCATATCCTCATGTTTCCTGGACAGTGTGTAGTTTTATCCACAGTGTGTAGTTTTATCCACAGGGTCCGTGTCACCTATCTGCTATTATTTGGATCTTCTTCAGTTTAAAAAAAAAAAAAAAAAAAGGTTCAGCAAAGTGTTTCCCAGCTGGACATTTATATTCACCTCAAACTGGTGCTTCCTATATAACACGAACACTTCAGCTCTCAGACACGCTCTGTATTCACACTGCAGTGATAGCAGAACCTCTGCTCCAACACAGCATGCATTTAAAGCCTCGTATTTATTAAACCTGCTTTTATTTTTAGTCTGTGCTTCATTTATTTGTGTATTTGGACCATGATAGCTCACAAAGTTTCAGTTTGAAAACTCCAGGTCCTACAGAACTATCTTTATATTCATTTAAGTAAAAATCAAGTGGATTTCTACAACCTGTTTGATTCCTGCTTGATTTGTTACATCACAACATTTGCCCATATAAGGTCAAAACTTCTAATGAACATTTCTCTAAGTTCGACATAATTGTTTATCAGCAGCAGCGGTTGGAGTAAAAACTGAAAATATGTCCAAACTTTGATCCAATTACGTACAATGTTCAGTTGTTGGTTGAACGGGACAGAGCAGCACGGTCGACAACCTGGAGGGGGCGGGGCCTGCAGTGGCTTATCTGCATTTAAAGGGCTCAAAATGTCATTTTTCGTAACATTGCTCAAATATTGTTGAAGATGGACCTGTGGAGTTGAATGAGTGAAGAATTCAGACCCAAGAAGAACATTTACATTTTATGTAGAACAGAGGGAGATGTTTGAAAATACATAATTCCATTAAAATAATAAATCAAAATATATATTTTAAGATTTAAAATCTGATGCCATGTTTAAAAAAGCAAAATATCACTACTTTTATGCCATTTTTTGGAATATATTTTCACTGTAAATTATTTTTAAAGAAAAATGAAATAGACATTATTGTCTTCTCAACATTACTAGGAGACAAATACTCTTTGGATGGAAATTATCAGTCGCCCCAAAACCATCCTCATGACTTAGTGACCTCATGCTTTTTCTAAATTTAGAGAAGATTAAATAGAATTTGAGGTATCAGCCATCAAAATTTAAAGTAGTATGTGGGCCCATTAAATAAATAAAAAAAAAAAAAAATGCTTTTAGTGCAGTTTTCCTATACATGTTTTTTTTTTTTTGTGTGTGTGTTATTCATATTATTAGACCATACACAAGTATATATATATATAACACCACATGTTCATCGTGTTCATGTAGGATATAAAAACCAGATTTTTTTTTCTTTTGTTTCATTTATATTTTGGCCTTTTTTGATTCTATAATTGTTTTGCTATTTTAACCCTATAACACCAAAACGTATCATATTTTATACATGAGTTTTGAAGCCCTTTACATGATCAGTGTGATAATTTTCAAGAAAAACCTAATGTATACAATTAGATACATGCAATAGACAGATGATCCACCAGGGGGAGGAATTCATTCACCAGTACAAGACTGTCATTAATGAGGAAAGAGGAAGAACTTTGACTATTTTGAGAAGGAATTGCCAATGTGTTCAACGTGTTTGTGTTATATTGTGTTTTTGTTTGTTCAAAAATAATAATATTTGAGCAGTGAGATCTGATGTATCAAATATGATACAAAACTGAAACTTATACATGGAAATTGATATTTTAAAAAAAAAAGAACAAAACTTGGATTTTCTGTCAATGGTTCAGGCTTTACAGGGTTAATTACTATTAATATAATTGTAAATTATGGCAGTAATATTGAGATTCATGATATGACAATCATAATATTGTTGTTATTATCACTATTGGATGGAGAAACAGACAATGGACAATGTAACTGTATCAAAAAATTATAAGAAAATATGTAAACAAAAAAAGTCTAAAGAAAATTAAAGAAAATGCAAATTGGAATAAAAGTGTCTGTTTAAATTTAAGTACAAACCTGCACAGTATGATTAATGTGTAGTACTACACAACGCGACATAGGCCCCTTATTCACTCAAGCAGCTGAATGAATAAAAGGATTTAAGGGGATTAATTTGAGGATTTTTATTATTATTATTTCTAAATCTTTGGAGACTTAGCATAAATTGTACATCCATGCATGTATTGGACTCTTCACCACATTAAAGCCTCACACTTATTATGTGTTAAAAAAAAATACAAGAGAGCAACTTTATCACCTTTTACTCTAAAGTCATTCTTGTTGAAAGTGTTGACGTGTAAATTTAAATTTTTTAGTTGTATTTTTTTTTTCTCACCAGAAGAAGATGGGGGTGTTCAGTGGGTTGAAATCAACTTCGCTGCTAGATGTTATAAAATGTTACACACTGAACTTGTACAGGAGGACAAGCAGAGAGATGGGGTAAGATAAAGGACAAGCCCCTCCCCCATGGAAAATATTAAATATAGACGCAGAGTGGAAGTTCATGCAAAGTCAGTCATATTGATAAAATTACACTGAAAAAGAGTAGTATCTGACTTAAATTATATATATATCCTCATTAAGACTTAATCTTGTTAATATTATATGACATTTTCTTCCTTGACTTTTTTAACGCTTTCTTTTTTCGCTTGTTTTTTTTTTTTTTTTTTTTTTTTTTTTTAGCATGTAGCAATTATGGACATAAATAAGAAGGAAGACCAAAAAATAAAACTAAAGAAATACAAACCTCAAAAGAAAAACAACATAGTGAACATAGTTCTCCAGTGTTATTATTAATAAGATTGTCTTTATTCTGTTGTTGTATAAATGGTTAATTTCTCCCACTTTTTTAGTTTAACAAACCACTGATAGATAGATAGATAGATAGATAGATAGATAGATAGATAGATAGATAGATAGATAGATAGATAGATAGATAGATATAGAATGATTTTTTTGTGTTTCAGGTATGGGTCATATATGAAAACCTGAATAAATAAACTCATGAACGCACACAATGTCACCCAAATAGCTCCATATATTTCAGCCAATCAAGGCTGGTTTCATGCCTCACCTCTCAGGATGAAGTATTTCAAGTTTTAGCATTCAAAAGACTGCATAAATATGCAAAAGTTGGTATTTGGGAAAAAAAAAGTTGTTGAACTTGTTGGTGGTGGATAAGTACCTCATCAACATGCAACTCATCCTTCTGCTGTTTTCCTATTCAGAACATACCGTTTTCTCATTCTTTCCACCTCAGTGCATCTGGAACTTTACTTGTTGAGCCCAGAGCTTGACATTAAAGATTATGGCAGAAGTGCTGCTAATTTTTTATTTTATATTCACTATATTTATAAGACCCATCGTCTAAAGATGAGCGCACCTGGGTATATTGACAGGCTGACCTTCGGTTCTGCAGGTAATGAGAGTGAAAATCAAGTAAACAGCTTCCTGGCTTTTTCTTCTCCCAGAACGATTCGGTGATGTTTGGGCAGAGGGAGGAGGAGGAAGAGGAGGAGGAGGAGGAAGAATGGTGATGCTGCTAACATTTCAGCAACACTCTGCTCATTACTGAGGAAGCAGGAGGGAAAGAGATTTAGAAAGACGTACATAGACAGGCCAAGACCGACAACAGAAGGAAAAAAAGTGAAGACTGGCATGTTTCTCCACCACCGCTTCATCTTCCCCTCTCCCCTCCATTGCTCCCTTCCTCCTCCCACTTAGCAGAGATTTAAAAAGATGAGATGTTTCAAAGTGGAGGAATTATATTAAGCTTTCCTCTGGGGTTATATTGAGCTGCTGGGGCTTTTCTCAGTGCAAACACAGCGAGGTGAGCCGGCAGGACAGAGCTCGCCTAGGGAGATTAAAATCTGCGACTAAGGGCCCATCTTGCCGAGAGCTGTCATATCTGTTTACTAGTTAGCACTGTGGCGAGCAGCCGGGAACGCTGGTTTAGGCCCAATGCCACTGAGGATCTTTCTTGCTCCCATTTCCCTCCCCAAATACGCATCAACGTGTCGGGAAACTGGCGGAGGTGAATGTAGTTCATGGACCAGGGCGTTCCAAGAAACATTTATGTGTTCTTTAATGTAAAACAAGCCTTTATACACATGTACAATGAAATTAACAGTTACACAGTTACATACAAAGCACTACACAGACCCTACTGGGGTTCAGTGTCTTGCTCAAGGACACTTCAACACATGGGTAGTCAGAGCCAGGGTTTGAACTGCCAACCCTTCAGTCGTTGGACAACCCGCTCTACCAACTGAGTCACAGCCGCCCTTTTATCTAATGCTAAAGTTTAGCTCGTGTGTCCTATAACTTTGCGTTACATTTTACAAATAGAGCGTCTTTAGAAATCAAGCACACGTGCACTTGTGTTCATCCAACATCTTCCACTGTTCGCCTGGCTGTCATTAAACTGTTAAAGCGTTTACATTCTTTGTCGGTTTAGTGATTTATTTCGAATGTGCAATAAAAGTTAACATGTGTTTGAACAAGTAAAACAGAAATAATCACACAAAAATCGGCAATCAAGACAATTTTAGAAAGAACAACACAGTACTTTCATTTATATGTCTAAAAAGGGGCGGGAAGAAGTGCAAGTGCATTTAATCCCGCCCCTTCTCCATAAGATATTATTTACATTAGCGTGTTTTGGATCGACGTCATTATGTTTTGACATTTGGAGCAATGTATATTTAATCCATATTCTTTTTTAATAACTTAGACTTCCTGGCGTCAGTCAGTCACCTGATGTTTGGACTCGATTGCTGCAAATAAAATCTCCTGCTGCTGGTTCAATTCCCTACATTTACAGAAATGTGTTAACCCACACACACACACACACACACACACACACTCCATTTGCTCCCTGGGTGTCCAACATGGCAAGCCCACTGCTCCTGTCATGGGTTATGGTTTAAAGACAGAAGACAAATGTCAGTGTGTGGTGCATGTTTCCGCGTGTAACAAAATAAAGATTCTATAAAATTTGATTTGATTTTGGTTCTGTGTTACAGTCCAGTGTGTGACCATGTGAGCTAAACCTGTGCTTATCGTATATGTGACCTATTTGCTTTACTGCCAGTCTAGACGCGATATAACGAGGGCACTGATTGGCTCTGTGATTATAGTCCAACTGATATTTGGTGCCACATACTGTGTCTGTAGCCACTTCGTTATCATATTATATAACTTACCTCGCATCCCTACACCAGGTACAGCTTATCCACATCCATACCCTCTATCAGAGTCACAGCCTGATATCAGCTCTTCTCTTTTACACATTCTGTCACCAGCTACCTGTTCAGCAGTACATTGCTTAGCCTTCCAAATCCTGTCTACTTCTCAAAACCAGGGGAGTTCTGACCACCATCTACTTCAGATAACGCTGACTTTAGATAAGTGCCTCATGCAGAGACAGATGTAACCGTATTTAACACTAAATGACCTTCAACAGTGCATGTGTTCCTTCCTCTGCTCATGCATATATGAATATATATGAAATGCACTTTTGGATTAGTGCCATTTCAATGTGGAAAAGGGAAAATATGTATGAGGTAGGCCGGTTGAAGACATAAAATCCGAATCAGAATGTGTGCTTTAGCTCAGTAATGACCTGTTTACCTGTTTCACCACACATTCCAGAACAGAAAGAAGCGAGAAAAATAACATATCATGGTCATTTGCTGTTTTAATTTAGTTAGTGTTTTTTTTTTTTTGTTTGTTTTTTTCCTGCCGCCATCTTAGCGATGACTGGCATCAGCAATCACCCTTACACAACCTAAATGTTGTTTTTGCTAAATTAAATCGAGATGGTACACAATACTGCGTGTCCTGTTTAGTTGCCACTGCCTGTGGGGAGGAGGAAAATATGATTTTCACTCCAGCTTCTTAAATGATAAAGTGTGCAATCTGCACAGGAAGTAGCACTGTTCTGGCCTTGAATCACATTAAATTGTCAATCTAATCTTTTTAAAATAAGAGGGATCAGCGTTTCAGGATACAAGCACATGATGACAGTCTGAGAGCGAGGTTGAAAAAGTGAAAAGAAGAGAAAAAGAGGGAAACCGGGAAGCAATCCGACTTTAAAAGCACTCTGTACTTGATGATAATCAACTGCTACGCCGTGCAGTCGGCCTTTCCTGCGGCGTTCCGTATTGGCATGTGTCGAAACCCTGATATAATAATTAACCTCTTTAATTTAGCTGCTGTTGTTACTGTAAGCCTGTCAATGTACCTGATCAATAAACACATAATTACATCGCAACAGATATATGGAAGCTACGCATTTCAGTTTACCTCCAGCTAATATCACGCCACAGCTCCCCTCTTCATGCTGAAGAATAATATTCATATTTCCCAGTATTTCCCCCGGTGAATATGTTTTGTTAGTGGTTCGATAAAGATTGAACGTGGGGTGAGACGGAGGGTTAATTGCTCAAAGAGAAGGTCAAATCAATTATTGACAAAAGCAGTCTGTGGAGGGTGAAGAGCAGAGGTCACCACGAAAAAGATTTATGGACCAGAGGCTGTTCGTGGCCCACTCAGCCTGAATAATTAGCGTTTGTTATTGCCTTTTGTTTAAGGCGACAGTCCAATTATATGACCAATCTTGCAGTGTAAACATTTAGTGTGTGTGTGTGTGTGGGGGGGGGGGATAATAACCACATTCATTCGTCTATACACAGTAAGTTTCGCACGAACTTGACATTATATTGACTCTAAATAAAACAAATAAATACATCTCGATCACGTCTGATTGGAAGTGATCAGCAGTTCCAGCTGTCAATCATATATTCAGCCCTCCTACCTGTGGCTAAAATCCAAGCGTCATGAGGTAGATTCTCTTAAGCCTAAAAGCAAGCTGGAGATGAATACATGCTGACGTCTCATGTGTTTACAGAATTGCAGCATGTTGAGAAGTTAATGGTATTTATTTAAAGTACAGTATAGATTGTGTAGATTACAAATGTGGTCAATCTGCATAAGTGACTTTAACCCAGAAATCTCCAGCGCTATGTCTGTGTCACTTCCCAAATGAAAATGTGTCTATATGTAACCTTTTTTAAGTGATGTATCACCATTTATTACAATATTATCTTCTGTATTTTGTATTTTATCAGGATAAATCAGGTATTTTCCTCTATTTAATTCACAGATCATGTAGAAATACATAAAAGCTCAAATTAAAGTTGAGGATTATTATATAAAAAATGGAGAAAACTGCAGAAAAAGTCAATTTTTCAGTGAAATCTCTCATTAATCGAACATAAACCCAGTGTGTCTACCCACTGTCATTGATCCAACTCAGTTTTGTAGAAGATGACGGTGTTTCCATGGTAACTACAGAGCCTCTGAATGTTCAAATGGGTCATATCTGATGACTATGAAATGAAGAAAAATTGTATTTTACAATAATTATTCACAGATATTCACAGGATTAGTGGATCAACAGGTATTAAACAGCTTACATCAGTAGTTGCTTTTGGTCAGTGATGGATTTTTGGGTCTTTATGGGTTGAGGCTGGAATAAAGAACTTTTTGGCGAATCACACACTGCACATGCTAATTTTTTGGAAGCATTGTTCACATTGAGCTTGAAAGATGTATGAAGCAGAACAAACACAATATTATGCATGAAGTGAATTATTATAACTAGCCCGTTGACCCCTGGGTTGTTGTAGTTTTTACATTTCATTAGTCAGACGCTTTTATCCAAAGCAACTTACAAGGCTCATAGGGCATGAAGGTCCTTACCCAGTGGCCCACCTCGGATTTGAACCAGCAACCTTCCACCCTAAAGTCAGTGGTGTAAACCACTAAGCTATCCAGTCGCATTTTTATTTTATTATTATTATTACATAACATTTGGCTGACACTTTTATCCAAAGCAACTTACAAGGTATATAGGCATGTATAGCGTAAAGGGCCTTTCCAAAGGGCCCTCATTTTGCATCATGCAGCGCCGTACTGCACTTCCTGTCAACCATCATGGGCATAGCACCGTCATTATAAGGCTACTGTACTTTATTACTCCTGAAATATTGGTCCTATAAACTTGCCAAGATATCTAATGTGGATATGGAACTATTCCTCAGCTGTAGGTAAAAACTGGTCAGTTAAAAACATATTAACTTCTCAGAATGGCACAGATACACACACACACACATACACACTGAAACCTTCTAATATTACAATATAGATAATGTATCATTATGTGGCTGCAGAGAATCATTTCCCTGTATATTTAGATGCAGCGTAGCTGAGTCACTTGAGTAATTTGAAGCTGCAATAATAATTTGAAGCATTTAATAATTCAAGGAAATTTAGCAGCCTAATTTAAGATAAAAGTTTAATGAATTTGAGGGAATGATTGAGTAATTTGAGGGAACATATTGTAATTTGACAGAGCAATTTAATTTATTTGGCTCTCTTGAGTCCCTTGGGATCCCTACTTATGAAGTACTGAAGAATGCAGTGCAGTTTAATGCGTGACACAAATGCATTGGAGAAGCAGTGTGAAGAAAGCGATGTGACACCGCTATAGGCACCGCGTCCATCAGCTGTTTACACACGGTTTGTGTGGTTGGTTTATGCAGGGGATTAGGTTGAAAATGCTAAGCTGACCAGCTGTCCCACATTTACAGAATAGTTCGACTCACTTTTTCCCCCCTAAACCATATAAATTTAAAGTGCAGACTGATGAAATAAGGTAAATGAGGCTCAGTTTCATGCTGGAGTCAGTATGCAAGTCACAAAGACCCACCTACATAAAGGTAAGAGGAAGCTTAAATGTAGGAAACTGCTGCATTTTGCTCAGAATTACCACGTCAGTGTGTTGAATGGTACTTATGATGTATGAGTGCTCTTAGTCTTACCATTCAGGAATGTTGCCACTGAACTGAGATTTGCTGTCAAAAGAGGATGAATTGTCCCTAAAAACATTATATCAGAGCAGACTATAAGGACTATAAGAACTATAATATTATCTGTATGTTAATTGTCCAAAACTGCCAAAACAGTACAATCACCGTAAGAGTTGATGGTATATTTTACTGCATATGGTAGTTATATGGAAGAAATACTGAAGTTTAGTACATAAGTAAAAGTACTAATACCCTGCAAAATATTTATTCAAGAAAAAGTAGAAGTACTACATTGTAAAAGTTAAGGGATCATCCATTTTTTCAACATTTTCAAGAGCATACTTGTACTAAAAGCATACTCTTTCACCCCCCCCCCCCCCCCCCACACACACACACACACCCTTCCACAAGATTACACAAAATGTTGACAATATTATTGACCTCCCAACCTGCAAGTCATGGTGGTGCAGTGGATACGCACACAGCTGGGGATCCTCACCTCATGCGTTTGATCCTATCCTTTGGCACGACTTTTTCTAAGACTTTATTTTTGTCTTGGGTATCGATATTTATTTGACATTTTGAAAGCGTACACCCCTCATTAACCCCCTCCCCCCTGGTGTACGTTTTCTACGCTCTTGAAAATGTTGAAAAAAATGGATGACCCCTAAGTACTTCCTTTAAAATGTACTTTAAAGTATAAAAGTACAAGTACTCACACAATACTTATAAAATGTAAGGAGTAGGAAGTACAGATAACTCCCACGAAATGTAATAAAGTAAGAGTAAAAGTATGCATTATTATTTTTACTTAAAGTGACACATAAGGTAGTAAATTCCAAATGAAACCTGTCTGGGTAAAGTGTTTATAAACCACAGCTGTGGAGCTCTATTTTCCACCTAGAGTTCATCACTAATGGTTACTCAT
>JAPSES010049191.1:0-11876 GCA_029822895.1 Maxillicosta whitleyi
GATTCCTCATCACTCCCGTCTATAGAAGATGATGAAGCTGACAAACCAAAGAAAGAGGTTAAGAAGAAAAAGATGAACACAAAAGCAGTGACAAAACGGGAAAATAAAAAAAGTGAAACGGTGAGTGAGTCCGAATCAGAAGAATCAACCTTTGACATGTTTTGTAAGATGAACCTGTTTTGTTTTTGCACCTTTTTGGTGTACATATCACTCTTAAAAATAAAAGATGATGTGTTTGTTGTGACACTGTAGAGATATAAACACAAATCTTAATCTTCTCTTCATTACTTGTATGTTCTTCGATTCTGTCCACAGGATGGAACAAAAAAACTTGCGAGGCTCAAGCACTACATCGTTCTATGCGGAGTGAGACGTAATTACAAGAAGCTCTTTGAAAACTGTCACTCTATTCGCTCCCAAGTGGATGTTTTAAAGAAAGAGCTTGAAGATCTTGGTGTCAAGGGTCAGTGTGAATACATTCACAACAGACACATATTTCTTGTTTTAATTTTAATTTCAGACTTTATATCAGTGATTGTAGTTGCAGTATCAAGACCTAGTACATATATAACATGTTAGGTCATGAGCGTTATCAGATGCGTGTGTCACCAATAGGTTGATATTGTTTTATCTCTGCTTTACATTCATTACAACATGGTTTTAGTGTACATTAAAAATATATATATTTTTCATATGATAGATAAGGTGAAAACCAGTTGTGCATTACAGATATAGACAGTTCATCCCACTCATAGAACCAGCTATTAGATGTTACCATTTGTTTGTTTTTTTCCTGCAGGTCACCCATCCATTGAAAAATGCAAGAAAATCAGAATGAAGAGAGAGAGAGCTCAAGAAATAGCTGAGCTTGATGTTAACAACATAATATGTTCACAAGGTAATTCCCTATTTATTTCAGTGTGTGTCTTTTCGGTTGTTCATACTGTAATTTTAAAGTGAATGTTACAGTCACTAGTTTTAGACCCACTGGTGTGGATTCATCCCTCAGGTCGACCTAAACGGGGGAGTGTCCTGAATGAACGACAGAAGTCTTCATCCTCTACATACCAGCGTACTTTGAGCTCCGGCTCTGATAGCGATCAGGAAAACAAAACACAAAGAAGAACCACAGACTGGAGCAGCCTTCGGGGGATCATCAGTGACGATGCTGACAGTGACTGATAGAAGTTCAAATTAATGTTCAGAACGTTTTTAGTTCAAGTACAGCTGTGGTATGTAGAGATGGATGTTATATTATGTATATTCAGTGTTTTTCTATTAATGAAATCAAAAGAGATGTTTTTTACTGCTATCTAATATCTCATGTTATTTGTTACAAATAAAAGATTTTTTTATTATTATGGAGGGTTTTTTTTTATGTTTTATAGAGGGCAAGGCAGAAATGTTTGCTTCATTTCTACTGAAGCAGGCGAACCAATAGTATAACAAGGAGAATGGTAACAGGCAGTGGTGTATAAAAGACAAATATCGTCCATGTTTACTTCACAATCATGATGGGCGATTAAATTATCACGAAAAGCGGGTCCGGAACCAATGTCTTTCAGGAACACGGAAGAGTTTGCACACGGACCAGTCCGACAGGGTGATGTGTCCGCTCCCCACTCTCAGCAGGTCAATGCGATTAATTTTTATAAATCACTTTAGTACTTGCACACACACACGGTAGGCCAGAGGATCAGTATTTAGGACTGAATGTGTCGATGGTTTTATTCAACCAGAACATGTTTGTCACTAAAAACAAAATTACTGCGTGTGACCCCTTAAGTTACTGTAGTAATATGCATCTGCTCCACGTCTAAAGGGAAATACGTACTGGTTGTGTTCTGTTTAAGAATTTTATGATACTCAAACACGTTTTCATCAGTTATAGAGACCTTTTTCCGCAAAATGTAAAAGACCTGATCTGTTCATACATTTGAATAATAAGCAAAAACAAACGTGTAAACGGAGCAGCTCTAAAAATATATATATATATGTGTGTGTCTGTGATGAGAATGATGATATTCTTTTTATTGCCAGTATCTTTATAGAATTTGACCTGACACTTAATTTTCTTACGTTTTGTTCAGGGATGGCAGATGATTCGCCTGATGAGGCTTTTGCTGAGTTTAAGTCCAGGCCCCTTGGAATTTGGGGAGTTGCTCAAATAGCAGCTGGCACTGGCCTTGCTGTGTATGCTATGTGGGTGGGAATCCTGCAGCCTGGCTTTCGAAAGGTCCCCCTAAGGCTACAGGTATGATATACTACTTAACTGGGTTAAAAACACGAAAGATGATCTCATCTTACTGGGTTCTTTAAATGTTTCCTCTAGGTTCCATATATCCCTGCCAGTAAATCCCAAGTACGTAATGTAATGACATTACTGAATGGTCGAAAGGGAGGTCTGGTGGACTTAGGATCTGGTGATGGTCGTATTGTAAGTGTTAAAAAAAATTGCTTTTCTTATATTCTGTACCTTTTCTTGTCTAAGTAATCACTTGGTGTTGGTTGTGATTCTTTTTCCACTTTTAAGGTCTTAGAAGCACATCAGCAGGGTTTCACTCCTGCTATTGGTTATGAGCTTAACCCCTGGCTTATTTACATGTCACGCTTTTATGCATGGAGAGCAGGCCATAATGGAAAAGTGTCATACAAGAGAGAAGATCTTTGGAAGGTGAGACATTTATCACTTAACTTGTAGCATTTATAATAATAATAGTATCAGTAGTTCAGTAGCTGTGGGATAAATGTGGTATCTTGTGTGGAAATGTCCCCACTCAAAAGGTTTTAAAAAGTAAAGTACAACAGACTTCCTTTAACAAACTTATTTTAAAAGTATCTCCAAAATTTTGGAAAAGCTTGCTCCTTTGTTTTTAATTAGTTTATTGTATGTAAGTATTTAAAGCAGAATTGTTAAAAATAAAAAGCTATTGTCTTCTTTATAATCATTTTTTGTATTGTTACAGGTTGACTTGTCTGAATGCAAGAACATCACAGTATTTTTGGCTCCCAGTGTGGTGAGTTAAATGCACAGCTTTATAGTGTCAATTAAGAGAATACAATGTACAGGCAAGTAAAACATGCATCAATAAAGAAAAGGATTGGTGAGTATTTTAAAGCTAGGAAAGACTGCCACTTGGGCCAACTCTGATTTTTAGCCTGTACACACCGAGTCAATCATCACCTTTTCACATTTTTAGATTGTAGAAATCAGAAATATAATAATACAGTTATTCAACACTTTCTTTAAATGGTCAAAATGCATCCAAGTACTTTTGAAAATGGACTTTTCAGTTTTAATCAAAAGTAAGAAATATACATTTTGATTATAAGATTGCAAATAATTTTCTTTGTATTCCCAGCTTTCATTGCTGCAGAAGAAGTTACAAGATGAGCTTCCTGATGATGCCTTAGTTGTTGCTGGTCGTTTCCCCTTCCCTGACTGGACACCCTGTAGGATTGAAGGACATGGTGTGGACCGAGCCTGGGCATACAGCATACAGGCACAAAGACAGCGTATTTTAAGGAACAATGACAAAGACAAAAGTCAAGCTTGAGTCAAAAATGATAATGATGTCCGAGTGTTCGGCCCTTTCTAGTTACAACCTTTATACTAGTATAAGGAAAATCTTTTTGTTCTTACTGCTGCATTATGTGCAAAAGCATAGATACAACTAGTAAGTATACGCAAAAAATAGGAGATAATAATACAAGAAAATATACAAGGAAAGTGGCCAAGTTCACACAGTATAAAAACCTCAGTCAGCAGGGAGGTTGCATGTGAGTGAGTGTGATCAGTGTATGCATGTGTTTATATATATGAATTAGTGTAATTATGAATCAGTGTATGTGTAAATAAGAAGGAAATTGTCCAGAGAATACTAGTCTGCATTTTAAGCCTGTGGTACCTCATTCCAGAAGGAAGTAGTAAATAGTCAGCTTCCATGGTGAAGCTGATCATCATGAGGATATTCTGAACACACTACTTGTTAGAGACGTTCGGGGTTCAGGGATGTGACATCTGACAGCCATAACATGCAATTATGGGTAATAATCTCACTGTTTGAGTTTTTAAAAAATATTTCAATTGGAATATTGGGGACATTATAGTTGATTGAAGGACTACTACATCTTAATAGACCATAGGTATAGTGTTTAACTTCACTGTGACACATTGATTGCAGTGGTTGTGAATGTTAGGACAGTGCCTATTGGATCTTTTAAAAATTATACCTAGATATTTATGGTTTATAAGAAGGCTTCACATTTTAATGTTTTCTATTTTAAGATCTGTCTGTTTCTTACACATGAATAGATGGTGTAGAGCTGAAATCTAAAAGAATGTTTTATGATCTGTGCCAGCAATGTCAGAATGTGAAACTCTTCAAATATTTATTTTTACAAATCACACAAACCTTTGGATCCCTTGGCATATTTGTATACAGTGTGCATTCATTTATCTTAACTGTTCTGTAAATGAACGTGTTTGATCGTGATTGAAATATTCAGTTTGATTTTTGTTTCCTCTGTCTTAGGTATACTGTTTTGTTTTGAGTTTTTTTTCCCCTTTTTTTTTTTCTTGTATTTCTGTGTCATACATGTATTTTTTCTATTCTAATTGTAAGTAATAGAGTGTGCTAATGAATATTGTGTGATGTAAGTGATTCATCTTTATAATTGCGTATTTTTACTTTAGCGTTTTAAATTATTGTTATAATTATTATTATTATTATTACACACAAAAAATGGTATTATGAAAGGTGCAACCGGAGATGGTGCTTATATTATTGAGACTGACTTGACACATGCTCGTTTGGGTTGGCTGATTTTTACAGCTAAAGAGGAAGTTGCGACGCAAACCCTGTAAACCCACAAGCTAGCCTTAGCTAGGTTATATACTTGAGCCGCCCTAAGCACTGAAAGGGGGAATAACAGGAAGAAGCGCGTTTAGGAATAAATAGTGTTATTACGCCCTTGGTCAGATGTGTAAGTTAGCTGTGCATATCCATTCGCATTACAACTACAAACGGTAAAATCGACTAGTCGTGAGCAGCAGTCCAAGAAGCATGTCTACGTCTGACAGCTAGCGTTAACTAGCTAGCTAACGAAAAATATGCCTTCATCCTTCTAGAAACGCTAGCGTTTTAGCCATCCGCTGCAACAATAATTTACTAGATAATTTGGTTTCGTATAGCTTGAGGACACCTGGCTAAAAGGCTCGTTAGTGTTGCACATTTCACCGTAGCTGCAGCCAGTATGAATGCTCCATAAAACAAGATTTCTATATTTAACTTGAGGGTAAACGGAATTATACAATGCAGCTAACAATTCGACTTGGCTGATTCAATGTTAAGGTTGTAGTTTGTGTCGGTGGTAGAAAACGCGTTGTGTTCGAAACGACGTAAAATCTCAGTTTGACTTGATCGCTTTAATCTAACTCGGTGTCGCCGGCTGTAGATAACTGTACGGGTTATCAACCTAAGCAACCGAGCAGAGCATGATGAACCCTGTCTGTGGTTACGTTAGCCAGCAACACCTTAGCTAACGTTAGCTACTGAACTGGGTAGCCAAATAGCTAACGCTGGCTTGTTTCTGTGATTAATCCGAGACTGAGTGAACTGAAGAAAGCACCCGAGCCGCTGAAACATGGTAAGAATGAGCTTTTGCTTAGTTAACCATATTTATTCACGATGAGTGTGTTTCTTATTGGCTAACTGCTAAGGTTTTGCATGAAGGTGCTGGTTTCTGTACTTAAACAGGAAGACTTATAGTCATGTTAATAATATAACAATATTAGCAGTTTTCTAAGTATAGCTGATATGAATTAAATGCGTTTATTATAGCCTTTACGGACGGTTAAGCCATATAACGGTTTCTGGGAGGCCAGGTATTTCACGGGATGTTCACGTTAAGCCATTTCACAGTACAAGACGCCCATTTTGCAAAACAGAGTATTTGCTTTGAGTGTTGCGTCTCGGCAAGTTGTGGCTTATTTGAGGAATTTAGACCCGCCTGCCATAGAAGCTGCTCTTTAAAATCTCAATTTTCTATCAACGTTTTTACAGACAAGGCCCAACTTCCTCTACCTGCCAAAGTGTGATATTACAGATAGCCCAGAATTTGTTTTAATTACACCTATTAGTCTGTATTTCAAAGTAACATAGCTGAATAATGTTAAGATTCTAAATTGTTGAACTGATAAGGTGCAAACTATAAGATGAGACTCTCCTATACCTGCACATCAGTCATGTGTGATGCAATGATATACACAAGAATGAAGTATGTGTAAATGGTCATGAAGCATGTTATCATTATTACACAGGTAGTAACTTGCATGTTAAACTACATTTCCAACCAGTTATATGATCCACCTGAACATGATAGTAATTTAAAATACAAGTACCCCTTTCTTTGAGTGTGGGCTACAGTACTGTGTGTCATAGTACTCAGCACATGCATGAGATATCATCGAAATGCATACAATTGTTCTATGATTATATGCTCAAATGACAATAAGTTTGCAGTACTAGTATGTAAGTCGGCTTTTTTATCATCCTCTAGGCCTCAGAGGAAGCATCGCTCCGTGCACTCGAGAGCCTTATGACAGAGTTCTTTCATACTTGTACAACAAATGAACGAAAGAGAGAAATTGGTAAGTCTGACTTATTAACTTACCTTTCCACATTACAAACAAGGAGTTAGTGTAATTGTCACATTTCTGTTTTCCTGTCAGATGACTTGTTTAACAAAGCCACAGTTATGTTTGATAGCACATTTAGTGTTTTTTTGTTGTTGTTGTTGATTGTGAAATGCATTGTTTTGTTGACATCTTCCTGTTCTTTAATAAAAGGCATTTGTACAGCACATGATGCGTTCGCTGTATCAAATTTTATTTCAAAACTTTGCCATCTTTGAAGCTCTTACCACGCGATCATTATGTAATCCTGGGTTCACAAATATCCTGAATAGTGAAGCACTGTACGTTTCAGAGTGTAAAGAGTGTAATGTGACCCAAAATACTTTTCTCTCTATTGAAAGTGCTCTTTACATTGGTTTTAATGCACTTCCTGTGTTGTGACGCGTTGCTTTGAAACTGTCCGCAAATGAGCTACAGCACCATCAGTAATCATCCTTACTTCCTTTTTTCTGCAGAAGAGCTGCTGAATAATTTTGCACAGCAGACAGGAGCATGGCGCCACTGCTTATTCTTTCTCTCCAATACTCAGAATGAGTATGTAATGATGTATAGCCTCACAGTATTTGAAGTAAGTCTTGTTGATGGAAAATGCATATTTTTGAGTTCATTAACATGTTTTCTCTGTTTTGTCATGATTTGAAAATAAGACACAGACAAAATACACTATTGATTTTTTACCAGCTTATTAATTACACAGATACATGAGAGGTTAAATACATTCTTCCTAAATGTGATTATCATGAGACCACACTAAACACTCATTGTTGCTTTTACTTTCAGAATCTGGTGAACAAGATGTGGATTGGGGTCGCTTCACAAGACAAGATGGAGATTCGCAGTTGTCTGCCTAAACTCCTCCTTGCGCAGCACAAATCTGTCCCTTATTTCATCAGGAATAAACTCTGTAAAGTCATTGTGGACATTGGTCGGCAAGATTGGCCAATGTTCTACCATGACTTCTTTACAAATACCCTCCAGGTATGAACAGATGATGAAATTTCCTGTGAGTCAGTGATATAAATTGGTTACTCAGTAGCTGTTGGACACATTTTTCAGTTTCACGTTTTAAAACTTAGTTCTTCTTAGATAACAGCATGTTTATACTAACCATTTGTGGTTCTTATCAAAGTACATGCAGCAGTCCTTATTTCTGCTACAAGTAAACACTTCTAACCTTTATCTTGTTTTTTATTATTGTTTCATGAACTGCAGCTGATTCAGTCGCCAGCTCTGGCTCCATTAGGGTTAGTGATGCTGAAAACTACTTCAGAGGAACTTGCTTGTCCCCGAGAGGACCTGAGCGTTGCCAGGAAAGACGAGTTGCGTAAACTGCTGTTAGAACAAGTACCAACAGTGCTTGGACTGTTGACAGGTAATAGTGACCTTAAATACTTAGTGGAATGTGTATGTAATTGTGACCGGGCTTCAGCCTTGGTGTGATGGCCATGGATTCTGGGAACTGTCTCACAGCTTTTTAATGGGAAACCTTGAATATAGAAGAGAATTGGCTGTATGTCTGTTGTTAATTTGCAGGTATTCTGGAGACTTATTGGGACAAACACAGTGTGATAGCTTCCACTCCACCTCCTTCACCTACCTCAGGAGAAAGTGGTAAGTGAAGTGAGACAGCGTTTATTAGTCAAATTAGACAATATTAACATGAGTGTCCTTTGTCTTTCCCAGTTCTCAGATGAAGGCCTATGTATTTTAACAAAAGAAAACAAGAAATAAACTGTCCATTGTAGTCATTATAGTATAGAGTGAAGTAGTATACCTTATGGATTTACGTAGTGGACCTGAAAGCACTATAAAAGTGGTGCCCATGCATTGCAGTGTAAATTCCAGACTGACCAATGTATCAGGAAGTCTTGTTCTTATCTCTGATGCATATCAGCAAGCAGAACAGAAGAAATGTGCCTGTAAATAAGCCAGATTTCATAGAGACTCTGAACAGACTTCAATTTCATGACTACTCTTAATACTTTTATTTACCAGTGTATCAGATAACCCTCTAAGATTTACCTGCAAAATGGAAAATGTACCCACATGCAGAATTTTGCAGTGTGTCATTTATTTGTTCTGTGTAAATGTTCAGAGCCATGTTCCTGTTTTGTCTCCCAGCCCTACTCTCTCATGATTTAGTATTTGAGAAGCAGTTTTCATTTTCTCTGAATATGTTCTGCTTTTGTTTGTTTGTTCTATCAGTGGAATTGCTGGGGAATTTGTTCCAGGGCAGCCAGTACTCAAAACTGCTTTGCCAGCCCATGGCAGCGTTGGACAATGAGAGTCATCAGCTCTGTTGTCTGGTTTTGGAGTGTTTGGCTCACCTGTTCAGTTGGATTCCTCTGTCCACAAGCATCACACCCACATTGTTGGCATCCATTTTCCATTTTGCACGTTTCGGTTGTGATCTGCGGACAAAGGCCAAGACGGGATCCTTCATCTCCACCAACTCCTCATCTTCTAACGGACAGCCAATCACAGCACCCCCAACGTCAAATGGAGGAGGACGAAATGGACAGCAGAGTGAGGGGAGCAAGGTGGATCGTGCCCGGCTTGGTGTCCTTGCCATGACTTGTGTCAATGAACTGGTGTCAAAGAACTGTGTGCCAATGGATTTTGAGGAATACCTGCTGCGCATGTTCCAGCAGACCTTCTTTCTTCTTCAGAGGTTGACACGGGAGAATAATGCTCATACAGTCAAGAGTCGCCTACAAGAACTTGATGAGAGGTATGGCTCAGTCCTTTTGTGTTCTCTGGTACTAAGTGATTTCAGCATTTTGCCTGCTGCTGCTCATCATATGAACTTTTCTTACACTCAAGCCTAATTTGCAGTCAGAAGATGCCTTGAGGTGGAAGTCTATTCCTCAATGCAGTCTTTGTTTGCATCACTGCTGGTCTCTGCACTCACTCTATCCTGCTCTGTTCTCCAGCACTGTCACATGTCTGTCATCCTGAATTTTAATGTACAGCTGTGTCAGCGTATCTTAATTTAACACCTTTAAATGACGGCATAAGGACAGATGGGCCTTGAGTTTTCAGTTTCCACATGAGCCAAGACTTTTTCACAGTCCGTGTTTGTGCACAGCTCAATATGAACCCTCATTACATTGTCTAAATGATGGATTGTGGATAAATTTGGACGATTTGAATAATGACCATCTTATCATATATAACCCACTCATTACACTGTCAGTGACTTTAAAAAAATCTATAATTTCAAACAAATATTGATTTATTCCTTTTTTTATGTACAGCTGGAACTGTGTGTAACAGCAGTGGTCTGATACTCATAATAGTCTGCTTTACAGAAATAACAGACCATAAAATGCCTCTTTGCAAGTACTTAACAAATGGAGTGTTCAGCAAAGCCATGCAATAATAGTATGACTCATAACAGCAGACTGCATGAGTATAGAGGTGACCTGTGTTTATTTTTCTCTTTCTCTTTGCAGTTACTTGGAAAAATTCACCGATTTTCTGCGCCTGTTTGTCAGTGTTCATTTGAGGCGGATTGAGTCCAGTCCTCAGTTTCCCATTGTAGAGTTTCTTGCCCTGCTTTTTAAGTACACTTTCAACCAGGTAAAGACAACATTGATGATGTTCACCACATCTTGTTGATTTCCACTGATGTTCTATGAATTCTGACAGATTACAAAACTTGCTTCTTTTTGGTTTTCCAGCCAACCCATGACGGATACTTTGCCTGTTTGGATATATGGAGTATCTTTTTGGATTTTCTAACGACCAAAATCAAAAGCAGGCTGGCTGACAGAGAAAGTGTGCTAAATAGGTGAGTAACATGGAAACTACCTCAAACCAATTTATGAAATAAAATTTAGTAAATGCTGCTGTTTGCTCAAAATGTGCATGTAAAATAACTTGTGTTATTTATTGTTTTCCAGGTACAAAGATGCCTTGGTTCTTCTCTTAAGGGAAGCCCTGAATCGGATACAGTTCAGATACAACCAGGCCCAGTTAGAGGAGCTGGATGATGAGACCCTGGATGATGATGTAAGGACTTTTTACATTAATTTCTTTGGGTCATTTTCACTTAATATTAGTCTGCTGTATATCTCACCCTCATACTTTCTCTTACTAAGTGCACACAGAATAAAGTGTATATCATTCACTTCAATCTGAATGTCCCTCTTTATTTGGTTACTATAGCAACAGACTGAGTGGCAAAGGTACCTGCGTCAGAGTCTGGAGGTGGTTGCTAAGGTGATGGAGCTCCTTCCCTCACATGCATTCTCTACTTTGGTAAGAATTTATCATAAAAGTACTGAGATAAATTAGAATTGTGTAAGGTTTTCAAGTGTCTGATCAGTCTGAAAATAGTTCACTGGATTCTATATTTGTTTAGCTGCTGCCAAAGGACTTATGGAAAATTACAAGTGCACTGTAAACTCACAACAAATTAGAGGGCTGAGGCTTTCTTTCTTTTTTTTTTTATTTCTTTGAAACTTGAAAGTGTAACATTTGCTCTAAATGTGAGTTTCAGAGTTTTTTTGTGTGTGTGGTGGTGGGGGTGTCTTTGGGTTCATACTTGCACATGCATTAACTTCCTTTGTTAACCCCTGTATTATTTTCTTTCCAGTTTCCCGTTCTTCAAGAGAACCTGGACGTATACTTGGGTTTGCAGCAGTTTATTGTTACCACTGGCACAAGTAAGTAACTTGTTTTATATTCTGCTTCACCCTCTGTTTTCTGTTGTTTAGTATAGTTTAGGGCTGAGTGACAAAATGATAACAATATTTATCAAAATCTAACTTCCTTGATGGAATTTGCTTGATACGATTTCGCTCGTCCATGTTTTGACAGACATGTGAACAGCCAATTGTAATTAAGCAGCCCTGCACTGATCACACTAGAGCCACATTAAGTTAGGTTGACGCACACAGGTGTAAGGTGCCACAGCACACAGTAATGTTTGGGCTGCAGCAGAAGGTAATGACTGTTCCTTTCAGGAGAAAATTTGACCAAGAACTCAGGCAACTGGGTTATTGAAAAGTAGGGTGCGAACCATTTCCATTAGGGGCCTTCAATACAACCTAGAGGTGTACCAAACAAATACACATAGGCTATGTAAAGAACACAAAAAAACCCACCTTTTCCGTTCCGCCTTTCATCCCCCATAGCTCCCCTCCCCCCTGTTTTTATCTGCTTTTAACTGTGA
>JAPSES010049202.1:0-11876 GCA_029822895.1 Maxillicosta whitleyi
GCCCCTCCCGTCCCACCTCTGTCCTTACTACCTGCAGACGCCTCCTCCCTCCTCCCTTTCTCTGCTCGCTTCAAAGCAACTCTCCCCGCTGTAGTAAAGTGTACTAAAGTGTAGTAAAGTACACTAGGACTCTTCACATCAGGATACTTGGTCAGAAAAACCTGTATGTAGAAAACATGGTCAGATAATATCTTTATTTTACAGTACCATGCAAAAAGTGACAAAAATATGCAGTTTAACATAACTGTCAAAAAATTTTGTACTGAATAATAAAGACTTTTAGGCACACTTAACACATTTTATGCACAGGATAATTCAAAGAGCTTCACATGAAACATAAAAGCATCACATGAGAGGCATTAAAATACATTTAACATGAAAGTTAAAATATATTAATGTAATAAAATGGATGAACCCACAGCCACCTACAGTGTTATATATGTTATGTAGTAAGATACCTCGCGCTATGTTGTAGTATTTCAACTGTCCATTCATTTGTTTTTCATTCATTGTTTGGACCCGAATATGGTTTATTTATTTACTTATTTTTCTTCTTGGGGCTCATTTTTATTTAAATTTTTTACACTTTTGTACATATTCTGTGATGCAGTCAGGGATTGGTTTGGGTTGTAGTGTTCTTTGTTTTATAAATAAAAAAAAAAACATTAAATGAATACACCAACCTGTGTTAAAACAGCAGGTGATGCGCGTAGGCAGATTCCTAAACACGACCACGCAGATAGTTTGGGTTAAACACGTGTCCGTTAACCTTGGACTGGAGATGCTTTGTCTCTGAAGAAACGTCAGCGCGACCAATGCACAACAGCTCAAATTGGTTAAGGCCTAAATGTCTCAAATGCAATAATGTTCCAGCGTATAAAATCTAATAATAACTAACAACTGAAATGTGGAACTCATGAAATTACTTAAGTGTTCAACAAAATAAATGCTTCCAAATGAACTCTTCCCAAAGACTGTCCTCAGGCATGGTTACTTTTCTCAAAATGAAATGGTATGCAGTTAACAGGTTCAGTTGTGTATTATTTTAAAGCAGTGTGTGATGTTCAACACCAATTTTTTTTGTTGTTTTGTTTTAGTTTAACATTTTAAAGAAAACACTGCATTAAGAACTTGGCTGTAGTGCATAAATAAAGATGGCTTTGATGAACTTCAAACATGCAGTCAGATGCCGTTTCACAAACTTGATAAATTGTTTGTTGTATGTGAAATATTGATACTGACGCCTACATATCGATACATGTATCGTGAAGAGACCCGTGTCGATATATCCCTGTATCGATATTTTGACCACACCCCTATATAGAACCACTTTAAACAGAAAATGATCAATCCACTAATCCAAATATTGTCGGATCAGATGTGAGGTTGGTATTGGCTGATGCACAAAGCTTTATCAGAACTGTAAAAGTCCAACTAATCCGTCCTGTTTCCCTGCTCTGTTTCCAAATCCCATGTAGTGTTTTTACTTTTTACCTTCTACATTTCTTCTTCTTGTGGTTGGAAATGCTGTTTTTTTTCTCCTCTTTTTGTTTTCTTGCCTTTTTAATGTGTTTTCCAGTGCAGTGGAACTGTTGCTCTGCCTTTGTGTGACTGTAAAAGCTCCACCTCTGTACAGATCCAGACTCAGATTACAGCTGCGCGTTTAGGACGTGTCTCTACATCACAGATGCATCAGGTAGATGAGGTGAAGGACTGTGGGTGGATGACTGATCAGACACCGCTGTGCTGAGTCTGACATTTCTGTACTCTGGAACTGTAATCTCATACCTTTTTTTTTTTTTTTTTTAAGCCTCATCATCGTCATCTTCACGGTTTTAGAATCCGTCAGCTTTGGATCTGTTCTGATTTGACCTGACGGGACCCCGTAAAAACACGATGCACTTTTGGTCGGGCAATCGGCCAAGACAAATTACTGGCTTGACACATAATCACTGATGGATTAAGGGTCAACAAGGCCACCAGACGCAGCCCCTTTGAAGATCCCTCTGCTATCACAGCCCAGTGTTTCTGCATTAACCCTTACCTTCCACCAGCTCCTCTGTGCCCGCATCCACCACATGTTGTTATTCATCCACATAAGCCAGTGTGTCAGACACATTTCAAGGTCATGTGTGGTTTAAAATCTGTGAGACCTGTGTTAATTCTCAACATCTTAAATTTCTGCAGAAAAAAACTTTTTCGACTCGGTAGTGTCACTGTTGTACAGCATTGTAATGTTTTACATTTCTGTTTTGACTCTTTGTGTTTCAACACCCTCTTTTTTCTTTTTTTTTAAACCAGTTAAAGCACCTTTACAACATCAAAAATAAACATTAATTATTTATTTATTATACGTTGTTGGAACAAATGAAAAAAACAAAAATATAATTACATTAACAGAGGACAAAATGAATGTCATCAGCCTCAAAAATAAACATATTTAGCACAAATTAAAGTGGTCTACTAAGATCCATCATAAGATGATCTATTAAGGTAAGTATTTGGGTGGGTGGAGGGGGGGGGGGGGTTATTGGTCAATAATTTTATCCACTTTATTTAGACTTAATGCCATCATTTACACATGTTTGTAAGAATAAAAGATGATTTTACAAATGAAGGCAGTCAGTTTATCTAGTCATGTAAATGTGTAAATAAATAAATAAAGACTTCATTCCTGAAATGTCTTTTTTTAATGCTTTTTTTTCTTCCAAGATAGAGTAGATAGAGGCCATTGGTGACTCGTAAAATAAACTTTGCCACAAACTGTCAAATTATTAGTACTGTCAAACAATTAAATTAGTCACTGTAAAAATATCAGACTTATTTATAGTTGTGTTCATATTTGGAATGTAAATTGTGTGTTATGAAATGTCTTTACTCGCAGTATGAGGAACTTTTAAATGATGAGTTGTCATATTCATCTGAGGAAAGTTAAATACAAATTCAATAAATCAATCAAACTAAAGTAGGCCATGTGAAGTTTTAGACTCAGGATAAAAGCTAAACACTGACAACCATCTCTGGACCAAATTTTCTGCAGTGTTTTGTGGTTTTCCAGGCCCTTCAGGCTCTCAGATACAGTAGCGCCTTTAGGGTCTTTGCACCGTTCTCCGCTTCTCTTCTAATCAATACCCATGAAGTCTCGTCTCAGTTTTCTGTTATCCTTGCAACCCTCTCTGGCACTCGCGGAATCTCCAAAACTTTACCCGCCGAATACCACCGAGACCCCGCGAACCCCCTCCCAACGACTGGTCAAAACTCTTTGGGAAGCGTTGATCAAAAGGCATGTTTGTGTAAGAGCTTGAACAGGTGGACGGTCGGGGTTAAATCCTCCCAGTTGCGTTTTGGAGAGCGAGGCCTGTCAAGTTGCAGCTGTTGCGTCGCCCCTGCAGCAGTGAAACCGCCCTACCCTCGTCTTCCCACACCTCACAACGGTCTCCCACCCATCTTCCTCATGCCTCTTTCCTCTGATCGGGCCTCTGCTTGTAACCCCGGGACTACTGGATACCGGGTTATCTTTCTTCCTGACAAGTATCCCAATCGCATAGCGCGGCGCCGGATGTTTCGGCGAACAGGATGGGAATACTTCCATGTCTCGGAGTGTAAGTTTAAAGGCGTGAATGTCCCTCACCGCCCTCACAGCTCCGGAGATGATCGCACGGGCCGGATGTTGTGTCGAAGCGCGTGTTGTGTTAAGAGCTTATAGCTGTAGGCTGATGATAAGTGACTTCCACCGAAGGTAATTGCACTCTAATTGCACTCGGCTCCGTGTGAGTGTGAACATGCGTGATTACATATCTCTGGACTTCATATATTTACATGTGGGACTGCGCACGGGACGGCACAACTGGAAGAATGTCAAGAGGTTTTCTCCCCGTATAAAAGCAGGTCTGCGTCTAAGGAAACTGTGATCCAGTGATTTCTCCAGCTCTGTTGTGCTACTCGCCCTCGGGGCTCCACTCCATGATACAACTCAACAATCCATCATCCTGTCAAAGCGAAGAGAGCGAGCCAAAAGACAGTATCCTCTGTCTACCAAGAACAACTTCCAAACCTGTTCTTCTATACGTATGCGCCCTCTCGGTGGAGTATCTATCTGTTTGTGTTTCAGTCGCTGTCCAAAATTAACTTTGAAAGAGCAGACGAAGGAGTTTTAGGTGAACAAAATCCACTACTCATATGTTATACCTGCCAAAACGAATAACTGCTGGGTATGACATTAGTATTTAGCTGTTGAAATATGCTGTAGAATAATATGTTCTGTGATTCTGCATGTGTAGGAATAAGTACTTGGCTCTTAATGTTTATTGTCACTTGCCAAGTCGTTTTAAGTGGGTCACACCTTTTTACCCACTGTTACAAAGTAAGTTTGTGACGAGATTTTTTTCCCATTACAAATACATGCAATTTGGCAGTTATTAATAAACATGTCACGCCTAGATGTAGCATTAATCTTTCTATGCTGTTGTTACCTAAAATGGTAATTAAGAAAAAAAAAAAAATCATGGGTTTAAATTCCATAAATGTTTTAGCAAATTGAAATTTTGATTGATTGGTGGTCGGAAAGGATACATGACATCTGCATGTACTACTAGCCTTAGGGATACATTACATTCTATTCTGTTCTGTCTGTCAGTGATGCATTTTGATGTTGTTTTGTTAATTCTGCTGCAGTCCTGAACACGGCTTCTGTTTTATCGGTCAGTACAGTCGGGTAAATCTTAACTAACTAGCAGTCTGACAAGTCCAACATGATGAAAATGCAGTGCATTACAAGTAGAGGTGTATAATCCATTAAAAAAAATACCAATTGTTTTCTAAGAAATGACATGTCGCCTCTTAAATTAAACTTTACCCTCCATTACCTGTGCTTTGGGTTCTTTTTACAGAGCCAGTGTAACACGAGCCCCTTCTGTTATTAGTTCTTATGCTGTGGCTCAACAGGTGACTGTGACTGAATGAGGCCGTAAACACTCGGCAATGAAGTATATTGAAAACCCAGACCACAGGGTTATTCTCTCGACTCTAAATCTTTTTTTTTTTTTTTCTCCGCTGGGTTTTCTGTGTTTATGTTTAAAGACATTAACTTGGCCGGCGTTCCAGTTTCCTCAGCGTGTTCAGTATGAAAAAGCAGTCTGGGATTGGGCATCATCTATTTTATACCGAAGCAATCACAGGTCAAGTCTTGGGGGGGGGGGGGGGGGTTGTCTCGTACTGTGTCATACGCATCAACTTTTTTTTGCCGCGACTCATTCAGTTCCAAGTCTGCAAATTTCATTACAGCTGTTGTCATCTGATTTCAAAAATGAGGCTTGAATTCCAGATTACACCCTCTATTTTGAAGTTTCTCTGACAAAAGCATCATGACCGTCTTGTCTGTGATTGGTTTACTCGGCTTCTGTTAGTCCCGCCTTCATGTTTGGATTCAAGCCCATTGAGAAAGGCGGATGGACAAGTTAACTAGATATTATCTCATGGAGACAAAGGCTAAAGTTGTTCTATATCAGTTGTTCTCAAACTTTTTACAGTGGAGTACACCTTGAAATATATTATTATTATTATCATTATTATTATTATTATTATTATTATTATTATTATTATTATTATTATTAATCAAGTACCCCCAACTCTCACTTGAGCATTATTGATTGAAAAAAACTAGGCAAAGTTTGTTCTTGTTCCAAAGGTGTCAAAATGTTGTAAACATATGTTAAGTATTTAACTGCAATATATTAAAAACAACATATTTTACAGGTAGATTTTGTTTGCGAAATATAAACTGAAAAGTGCCATCTTTCGTTGATAAGAAAAATAAATTAATTGGTCATTAATTAATAAATGGACTTTCATTAACCAAAAAAAAAAAATACAAATACACTCATTTTGAATAATATAAAAATAAAATAGAAATGATCTTAAAATCTGACCAAAGCTTAAACAATACGTTTGACAACCAAATTATGTACTATATAATATATTTATTGTTTTGTATTTCAGCATTAATTCTCATTATTTATCATGCATTAAATATACATGATGACTTATTTAATGTTTTTTTTTATTATTATATCATTATTATTATTATATAATTCAGACAAAGACATTCACAGATTGACTGTTTCCTTATGATCTCAGCTCCTGCAGCTTTAAGTTTCACTAGATCGACAGCTTTAGCTCAAACATGTGGGAGTTTGTGTGAAATCACTACACAGGAAAAGCACTTCAGATTGTGTCATGATGCCTTTAAGGAACAACACAGAAATTACCTTGGAAACACAAAGTCAAACCCCACAGCGATCTGTCAGGGTGAGATGACTGGATGAGGAGTGCATTATTATAGAACAAAAACTGCATAGTGAGTGTTAGCCCGGTTGTGTTTTTAGTTTTATAGCCTGTGTGTCTATGTAGATCATTTCTAGTCCAGTGTCTCAGTGGCAACTTATTTGTTTCATCAACACAGATTTAGTCAAAGAAAACACTTAATTTAGTTAAATATTTTACTGGAATGTCAATTTACCAATTTTGGGATTAATCAAGTTCTTTTTCTTCTCCTGCTTCTTCTTCTTCTTCTGCTTCTTTTTCTGCTGCTGCTTCTTCTTCTTCTTTTGCTTCTTCTTCTGCTTCTTCTTCTGCTGCTTCTTCTGCTGCTTCTTCTGCTTCTTCTGCATCTTCTTCTTTTACTTATTCTTCTGCTTCTGCTTCTTCTGCTTCTGTTTCATCTTCTACATTTTAGTCATCACTCAAAACACAGTCAAGTCAGAGAGAGTGAACTTTAACAGTGTAAACATGTAACAGGATACTGAACAGTCAATGCAAACACACATTTATATCCACATTGGATCTTAATAAACAAACTGACAAAAACTTTACTGAACCCACAAATCAGATGTTGAACCTAATGAGGACTATAAAGGACTGTTTATTCATCTACATTACAAGTATGACATCTTTGACATAAGTGATGCGTTATCGACCAAATATATATTTTACAAAAGCCCTAAATGACATTAAAAGTCATGATTAGCTCCTACAAATGTCTGTTTTTTCTTGTCAAACTGCATATATTTTTTTGTACTTGATGTGTTTTGACTCCAGCCTCCTCACTGGTACAGTATGTTGACCATAGTGGAAGGCTTACAGTACAGCGCTGTTTGTACTTGGCTGAATGATATCGTTCACAGTAGGCTCCTGTGGGAAAGGCTTGTCCTAGATTTAGCCCAGCGTTTTGTTTCACTTGATGTTGTTTATGTCCTCTCTCAATCCACTGTGGACTGACGCCGACTCCAACATAAGGTCAGGAGTTTGTATGAGAGAGGAAGATTACCACCGTATCAAAGAAAGATGCACGTCCATGAAAAAGTGATTAATTCTATCAATCATTCCGTTTTTTGTTGCATCTAATAAATATCTGATGTCATTATTCAACATGTTTTTCTCATGTGTGACTGGTTTTAATAATGGAATTGAATGTTTTATTTATGTGGTTTAACTACTTCCAAACTCTATTTAAGTTATTTTAGGCTAAAAACCACATCTTTGGCCTAGTGCTGCACAATATATCACAAATATAATAATATATATCGCAATAATGGAGTGTGCAAAGATGATTTTATTTTCATTAACTTTCTGTTTTCTACATGTGGTACCACAGTGGTTTTCTCCATCACTTATACATGTTAGTTTTTCTAACAAAACAAATAAAATAATGCTACCGTTGAATGTAAATTTACATGTTATTAATATTGAAAAGATGTGAGTATTTTGACCAAGGACTGAACAATTATATTATTTTTTATATGCTGCATTTACTAAACAAACAATGGAATATTGTTTTGTTAAAGCTCTTACATGGTGGTACTCTGGGACTTTTATTATGAAATACATCCATGTCATTTACATATTGTTATATGTAAATGAATGAATGTTCATTTCGGCTTTTCCCTTCAGGGGTCGACAAAACAAATCATATTCGCATGTTGATTTGGCACAAGATTTTATGTCGGATGCCCTTCCTGACACAACCCTCTGTATTTATCTTTGGCTTGGAACCGACACAATGAGACACTGCCCCCTTGTGGCTACAGGTATAGGGATGTATAGCGTAAAGGACTTTTTCCAAGGGGTCACCTGGGTCTCAAACCGGCAGTCTTCCACACCAAACCCAGTGGCGTAAACTACTAGTCATCCTACCCATTTGCTATATTGTTATATGTGAATAAAATGACTAAATATGTGACTATGTTTGCAGGTTTTTGGACAGAATTGTGTAACTGTAGTCGTTCAGTATTTTGTCTTAAATTCTAAATAATTAAGTCAGTATATAAACAATTCTCATTCTTAGATGAATTTGTTTTTTCTTTAAGTGAAAGAGAAATATCGCAGTATTATCGCGCCGCTGTACATCCATATCACATATCACAAGTTTTACCAATATCGTACAGCCCTAATTCGTCCTTAAAATCAAGTTTTTCATTGGCTGCAAAAGGTTATTTTCGCAAACCACAGTTAAGGGATGCAATTAAATTGAGAAACGAGACACAAACTCTGATCTCCTGCATAAATTCTCAGTTGTTAACTTCAGACTGTCAGTCTCGCTGCTTTGGAGTAAAACCACTAATTTATTAATGCGAAGTCCAACTTTTCCTGTCCTTCGACTCTCTGGATGGCCGTGATATAATAAAATTAAAAAAAAAAAAAAACAGGGCTTCTTTGAAGATGAACAGCGCTCTGTGACATGTTTGAAGTTATCGTCAGGTAAAACACAAAGGTGCCTCATGAACAGTGTGTTGAATTACTTATGCCGTGGGCTCTCCACACTCCGTATTCCTCATGTACTATGCATCTGAACTATGGGTAAATGGTTGTTTTCCGGAATATGTGTTAGGAGAATGTTACGAGTTTGAGGCTCAAACACAGAAGATCAATGTCGGTGTGAAACATGACTGGTGTTCATCCTCACGTCCATGTCCCTGCTGGATTGGGACGTTCATTTTACCACTGATACAGAACAGACGTGTGAGGCCCTGAGGTGAAATGTCATGAACATGTACATGGAAAAACAAAAGTTACATTTGTTGTATTTCCACGCATACGATAAGAACAAAACCATTGGGACATGTTGAATTCAGGGGTTGATTTTCTAACACGGGTCTGGGATGCAAAACAGTTATATAGTTTTATATTGGGATAAATATTATCGCATTTCATTGGTTAGCTTAGCTTAAATTGTTACCTTCTTTGGTTTTTGGTTTTTATTGTCAACATTGATTTTGGTTTATTTTGTTTTGGTTTGATTTTCAATGTTCCACCTCCCTAAATTTCTAAAGATTATCATGCTCTAACTGTAAATAATAATTTTCCACCACAACTAACCATCTACTTTCCTCACTTTGGAAGGAAAACCCCTGTTAAACGTTAGGGAAATATTGATGTTTTTGTCTCAAATCAACATGAACTGGTCATCTTAACTGCTGTAGACATGATGTGTCCCAATGTTTTTATCCATATTTATTACAAACATCAATACTGCAATAATATTTATCACAATATAAAACTGTATTATGATATTTGGGAGTTTTTTTGTAGCATCACAACAAATTCTTTCCAGATAGCTTGAGTTTCTTCCATTGCTGGTTTTGTTTGTGCTGTGGGGTGTTTTTGTTTTGAGTAACTTCTGTTTTTTAAAACTGGTAAAGACATTAATTACAGACTCAATTATATTTATACACATTTGGAATTAATTGTCATATTCATTACGTTGAACATATCCAAAAGCTCTTATGCATACATTCAGTAATCATCCGCAAATATAAATAACCGACAAAATCAAACATGTATTTAATGCTTTTATTACGGCTGGTAGTGGAAATGACGCCCACCTGTTATTTAGTAGCCGCTAATACTTGCATTTAATTATAGAAATACAAGTAAAAACCGACTTTGGACAGTGAAGCGTCTCACCAAGTGGACGGGTCCAAATAAGCCGTCAACACTGACCCTGTACTTCCCAGTGGTTTGATGTAAACCCACACATGCTGCGATAGAAGTCGGTGCCGTTTTGCTGTGATTGATCTTATTTAAGATGCGGTTATCTGTCCGTCCATGGTCCGGCCTTTTTATTCCCAGGATCAAAGCGCGCCTCCGGCCTTCAGACACTGTCCAGGATCACTACATTCGCCCTGAGAGAGCCGAGCGGGGGTGGACTTCCTGCGTTGGTGCTGACAGGAACCGCTAGAACGCTCCTGCCGAAAGATAAGAAGGCGGTGCAGAGTTTCAGCCTAATTTTAGCAGGAGATTAAGGAAGTTTGGTCTTAATTCTTAAATACAGGTAGGGCTGAAGAAAAGAAACTCCAGTCTGAGGAGCCCGGTTTCAGAGGATGGTAATTAGTCACGTATTAGTCTTGGTTAGATGAGCTTTTCTGGTTCATGTCCAGTTTCAGTGGACGTCTGCACGTTGGGGGAGGAACAGCTGTTGTCGTTTTTAGGTGTGAAAAAGTAATGGATAAGCCCTGGAAATCAGACCCTTCAAAAAACCTGGATTCCTTTCAGACATAAACCTCGGAAAATAGCCTTTGTCTTTAGTCTTTTTTTTTTTTTATTAGGCTTATGCGCAAAAAAAACGGGTGAATATTTTCATCTCACAGTGGCATGATTTTCCATCTTATCAGTTTTAGCTGCAACTGAACCCTGAAAATGTAAGTTTTAACACATACATATGGCATGACCTTTTGCATTTAACCCTAAACCTTAATGAGTCCCAGAATATCACAGGTATAGTTGCGGAAAAAATTATTAGACCACCTTTTTTTCTTCAATTTTTTAAAATAAATAATATAATAACAACAATAATACCTCATAGAAGCTTTATTTCAGAGCTGATATTTATCCATTTTCCATGTTTTCTTGATAAAAAACAAAATCACTTCAGTTCTTACATCAATATCTACATCACTGTACTGACAAATACCATGCTTTTATTCATTCCGTGTTTCTTTTCTGTCTGTTTTAGTCACGTGACACACACAGGGGTTAGTACTTGATTACATAACCATTGTTTATGATAACTTTTGACGGTCTAATAATTTTTTCTCCCAACTGTACATGCCATTCCTTTTTAAATACTGAACTACAACTCTGACTTTACCCCATCCAGCTGAGGTTGAACTACAGCTGCTCGCACATTAAGGTAAATAATCAAACACGAGTGAAGATGTCTGAGTGATTAATAACCGAACATGATTCACAGAAGAAGAACACATGCATTAGAAGAGGATAAAGCTCCGAGGGAATGAGATGAGGAGATAAGGCTGCGGTGTTGTTGGTGATGTGACTGGCAGGATAATGACTCCACTGTTTTGCTTGGCCTCTACCTTCTCTAATATGATATCACTCCCTTCTGGCAGGAATGCCACTTTTCTTGATCTCTTGTTTTGGTTTCCACAGCCTCTCACACACTTTGTTTGTTCTCACGTTGGGGCTGAAGTTGCTCCTTTCTCTCCTTTTGTTAGAGAATTTCCGGTTCTTGACACTAGAACACTGGAATGTTGACGTGATGACAGCCCTGACGACGTTCCCTCAGGATGCTTCTAGACCCGTCACTGAGAATCACACTGGTTCTTCATCAGGGTTCCTGCGGGGTCTTTAAGAGTCTTGAATTTGGCGTGTAGAAACCTGTCGGAGCCCCGGTCAAATAAGACGACAGACCGGAGAAAAGCTCTCACACATACAGAGGATGTTGAGAATTTTTTTTTTTTTTTTTTTACTCTTTTTATTGAAAAATCAGATAAAACATCACAAAAGATCAATAGTGTGGTTACAAAAGATTTTTCTTTTTGTTTGTTTTTTTTAACATACCCAAACCCACCCTCCTCCCACCC
>JAPSES010049223.1:0-11875 GCA_029822895.1 Maxillicosta whitleyi
AATTCCAAGATTTTTTTTTTTTTTTTTACTTAATTCAAGATTTTTTTTTGTTTAATTCAAGATATTATCTGCTTAATTCAAGCTAAAAAAAAAAAAAAAAAATTCTGTTCTTACATCTGACTGAAAACTTCCTCTTTAGGTGATTTTTAAGTGTGATGAGACATTTGAACAAAAATAACAAAAATAGACTTGGTAAGATTTTGACTAAAATGATGAACAGTTTTTTTTTTTTTGTTAAATTGACACCAGACAAAATAAAGGAAACGGGGGATGGATAAACGATGGATGGATTCATGTATTAAAACTGAATAAAAGTCAATATACAAAATCAAATCCAAACCAATAACCTGATTGGACTTCAGAGCAGGACGACGGCTCAAATGACACATTGGTTTGTAGTCACTTCACATTATTAGTGATGACAGGTTATTCAGAAGGTAAGCGTACATTTTAGACCAAACAGAACTTTTTTTTCCTCTGCATGCAACAACAGACCACTCACACCTTTCAAAATAAAAGAGAAACTGGAATGGTTCAATTGGTAAAAACACTAACTAATGTCAAATGTACAGTCACAGGGAAGGAGGGGGGGGGGGGTAGCGTGTCCGGGCCGCGGACCAGTGGTGCTTCTAGTAAAGTCCCATCCCAAAGCGGTCCCAGTCTGCGGGTAGTGGCCAGAGAACGAGACAAACTGGAGTCAGACTATGGTGACGCCTGTACAGTATGATCAGCTTGAATAAAGCCTCCCAGTCCCACTTATATATATATGTGTGTGTGTGTGTATATATATATATATACATATATATATATATACATAACACCTTGATAAATTCATGAGGAAACAAAAGACAAGTAAAGTAAAGGAGCATATAAACCAACCCCTCAGGTTTAGTGTTGTATGTTACAAAAGGACAGTGTTGCCTGTGTGGAGGCGGATCCATTTAGATCATCTCAGCTTTTAGGGTTTTTCAGACTTTTTAAAATGACAACACGGTTATGATAACCGAGTAAACGTCAGAGAAGGTGACACGATGCAATAAAAGGGTATAAGAGGGTCAAAGGGGGTGTAGTGTAGTTCGCTGTGTTTCATTTATAAGATACTGAGTAAAACCATAAAACGCTTGTTTCTAAAAACATGGAAGTGTTTGTTGGAGCCTCTGTGTCTGTACAAGTAGTTTTCCTTTTGTAATAATCAATTAGTGTCACTGACAATCACAATAACCATGTGTTCCTCATCCAGATTACCCACAGTCCTTTTGGCAGCCTGGAGGTACTGTTGGGAAAACTCTCCGGGGGGGAAGGCGTACAGCATTGCCCCGGGCCCCCCCTCTTTTGCAGCAGGCAGGCTCACAACACCAGCAGCCTCCTTGTTGCGTAAGTAGGTCACCAAGTGGCGAAGCAAGCGCACCTGCAATCCAGGCTCCGGGGCGGGGGCTTGCCGGTCAACGGGGCCCTGGAGAGCCAACAGGATGGCAAACCCGTCGGGCCGCCCAAGTTTAATACGACGCGACACCTCGTCGAGCCGGGTCTGGTCCATGCGGAGCCTTTGGGCGATCTTAAGCTGGCTGGGCTGGTTCTGGCTCTGCTGCTTCAGGCTGTCCTTCATCACAGTGTTGAAGAATGTGGACCCCCCCTCTAACATGTACAGGTCTGTGGGGAAACTGCTGTTCTTTAGAGCGAAGAAGCCGTGCCACATTTTGGAAAGCGTGGCCTGGGCGAACTCTGACAGTGTGCTTGGAGAGGAGGAGCTGTGTGTGTCTGTGTGGATGGCAGGAGAGCTGGCGTTCACGGCCTCGCTGTTCCGATGGTGGTGATTGTTGACGTGGTCGTTGGAGGTCCGTTTGCTGTGGTGGCGTCCAGTGGGTGGATCTTCATCAGTGGCAGCGGAGTGACGCCCGCCGCCGCCGCTGTCTGGAGAGTGGTCCCGGGGCTCTGTGGTGGAGTCAGGGGCTCGGACCCGCGCTCTGTCTGGGCTGGCATCAGGAGAAGGCGCCCCCGCCTGACCTTTGACCCTTGACCGCCCCCTCTCCTTCTCCCGCTCTCTCTCCCTGTCCTCCGCCGGCCTGTCAGCAGACAGACTCCTGCTCCTGCTTCTCCTCCTGCTCCTCCGCTCCTCCCTCTCCTTCATCCACCGTTCCCTGCTCCTGCTGCGACTCCTGGCTCCTCTCCTCCCGAACGCCTCCACTGCTCCGACTCTCCTCTCAAGGCTGCGAGTGGGGCTGGTGGGGAAGTCTCTCTCTAGGAGGACCCTCTCCCTTTCCCTCTGGGTCAGGGGGTTGTGGGAGGGCGGCGAGGAGCGGTCCCTGGGCCCCCTCAGCTCTCGTTCCAGGCTGCGGTGTCGGCCGTACGCTTCACCGAGGACATCATAGTGGGAGGGAAGGGGAACAGGGGGCTGATAACCAGGAGGAAAAGGACGTGACGGGCTCTCTTCCACTTTAGCAAAGTCCACCCTCAGCCGTCGCTCCGGGCCACCTAAGGGGAAGCCCCTCATCTGGGTGCAGGCAGCCTGGGCAGCATCTAAGCTTTCATACTGAATGTAAGCAAAACTGTCCCCTTTAACATAGTCAATATTCCTAATGCTTCCAAAGCGATCGAACTCTCGAGCGAGGGCAGCCAGGGAGTTTCCGGGCCCAAGACCCCCCACCCAGAGCCGTGTTGTGGGGTTAGCTTTGCCGTAGCCAATCTTTATAGGGTTGCCACCGATCAGACGTCCCTGCATGGCCACTTTGGCCCTGTGAGCCATGTCCAAGTTCTGAAATTTTACAAAAGCATATGCTCCGCCCTGTCCACGAGCTGGGCGTTTAATCACAACATCTTCAATTATGCCATATTTGTCAAAACCCCTCCGTAGTTCTGCTTCTGTGACATTACCGTCCAAATTTCCAATAAAAAGGTTACTGGTGGCCCTCTGGTCATCCTCAGGTTTTAAATCCTCCACTACTGGCATTGGAGGGAAGCCATAAGGCCTGCCCCTCTCATCCAGCATACCATAATAATCCAACAGCCTCTCCCTCTCTCTGGTCAGGCCCAGGGTCTCCAAGGCATAATGCCTTGCTCTAAGGTCTCTGATGTTGCTGACACCTGGACCAGGGGGGGACAGGGAGCGCTGTCTGTAGGGGTACGGCGCGTGCAAAGGCAAATAACCAACATCTGGTGGCGTAACACTCCTCCTCCTGACGTACATGGGTTCAATTTTTAGCTGTCGATCTCCCAAAACTAACCTGGAGGATTTTCCATGCCTGGCCTCCTTTGCGTCCTCCGGATGCCGAAAATTCACATAAGCGATCCGACCCAGCTCCGGCGTGTGCGACAGTTTCACGCTCACGTCCCCGAACTTTTTGAACTCGTGAAATAGCGCGTCCTCGACGTCCTCATCCGATACCTGAGAGCCGAGGTTACTGATAAGCAGTGTTTTATATTCCAGAGTCCCCGGTCTGGCGGTGGGAAGCTCCGCCGCCGTGGTCCGTAGAGGCGGACGCCCGAGCAGGCTGAGCTCATGTCGGTGGTGGAGCTCCAGGGCGGCCGCCCGCTCCTCTCTCAGCCTCGGCTTCTCTCGCTCCCTGCTTCGGCTCCGTCGGTGATATCCCCGGCTCTCTGCCAGCAGTAGAGCCAACGGCGGCGGTGGCAGCTCCTCTCTTCGTGCACTCTCTCGCTCCCTCTCTCGTATCCGTTTCGCGATGGCCCTGGACGGACTAGTCTCTCTAGCGGCCTGCCTCTTCATTTTCAGAGGATGATGGAGCTCAAACTTTTCGGTCCTTGCAACGGGAATGCGGCCCGGAGAACAAATTCCAGGAGTGTTAGCAAAAATAACGAAAGAGGCGACAGCTCCGGGAAGGGAAAGCTACCACTCCAAATATTAAATACGTGCATATATGTCGAAATAAAATGATAAACTCGTTTAAAAACATGTCAGCATCAGAGGATCTGCACCGACGCCGCCATCTTGGACAATAGGAATGTGCGCTTTCCCTGGAGGGCGGAGTCTGCGAGGACGCAAGATTGGCGGGCGTCATGACGTAACACGTCACACGTACTGTAGACGTGAGAAAAATATTCATGAAATTAGATGTTTTTTTTATTTTTTTTTTTATTTCTGAATAATTTCTTCATACTTTTGTAGACCAGTGCCTTCATTGGATCATAAACCTGTCAAACACATTCATATTTTGTTCCCATTATCAATAATATGTAATAATTGGCACTGTGGCCTTGTATGGGTTTAATAGGCCATCAAAATAGTCTTAAATGAAAGAGTACTCAGATACCGGCAACACATACACTTTTAAGGAAATTATACAAGCCTCTCCTTTTTTCATATTTTAATGAAAAAGTAGAATAGTACAGTTGTAATAAATGACTAGGACTTACATGAAGTCAGTGTGAAACAGCATATTTTTAAGCTTTCCTCTCCCCATTTTTCAATCTTGTCAAGCATCACACATATTTTATCAAGTATTTTAACGTACACACCATATTCCCAGATCAAACAATAAAATATCTATCCCATCTAGAGGCGAAAGAGTCCAGGAGTGTTCAATGCCAGTTCATTACCAGTCACTGCCACACGTAGAATAGAAAAGAAAAATAGTTTCTTTCAATCCACCAGGATATTTTTTTTTCTTACTTAGACACGGTGGAGTGGGAGCAAAACATTGCACTTTTTTTTTCATCCACACTCACTTTTCTTCTTTTTATTTGAAATATATTCTAATATTAATCTGACTCCTGGTTAGTTTATACCGTTGTGTAAGTGATCTGAGGAGGACTGAGGTGCTTCATGACTTCCATTGTTCATATCATCTATTGCAGCGGTAAAACAACAGTTTGGACACAAAACCGAGCATGAAAACAATCACTTGTTAGAAACCAAAGAGGAGTACGTCTATGAAAGGAAGTAAAGCTAAAAAAAAAACCTAAATAAATATGTTTTCTTGCTGAAAGTGGAAGGACACGTGTGCCATTTGGACCCTTTACATTGTACATCACCTTCAACTTTCAGACTAACATAATGTACTGAAACATAAGTCACCCAAACTCCAGGCACCCTGTGAGTATAGAAATATCTGTGCAAAACTGGCCATGGAAAAGACTCATACTACATGCTATTTCTAAAATTGAGCAGAGGAAGACTTTGAATGAAGCTCCTCTACTAGGTCAAATGTCCCATGATGCCTCTGTCCTTCGGTGGTCCCTTATTAATGCACAGAATTTACAACCATATTTGTTTAAAACTAACAAAAAGGTCCACACTTCAAATAATTCCACTTTTACTTTTTTTTTTTCAATAAATAAAGCATCTTCACCTAGATTTACAAATTGAGCATATTAAGTAAAAACGCAAGTGCCAGAGTTTAAGGTTGTTTTGACCTCGTCGCACACAGATGCTGTAATAAACCTTAATTTTAACAAGCGTCAGAAATGAATAGAAAATGTGGAACTACACAACTGATTTGACCACAGTGGACTATGGGTGACTATGTTAACCGTAAATTTAAAAAAAAGACTAAACTTGAGGTTAAAAAAAAAACAACATAAAAAAAGCACATTTTGACATCAGTGTCTCTATTGAAAAGTGATCATTTGTTTCTGGAGTCCGAGTTGGATGTAACGCATTATCCATGAGCACTCGACCATCTCAACCAGACATCAGGCAATCACAGTAAAGTTCAGGACAACTACAGAAAGCTCAACAAATTCCACAAAGCATATTGGCATCAACTTATTGTTGGCAGAGGTTATAGAGGCGGGTTTCTGAACAGCAGTCTGCAAACTGAATTTAAGGGATACGCTGTAAAGCAGTTTATTGTACAGAAAACACTGACCTCACATTACAGGGAAAACGGTTCTGCTTTCCTAAGGACCGCTGTTGATCCCTAAAGCTAATTCTTTTAGAGTCTAGCCTCCTCCTGGTGAACATGTACAGACAGGAAATTAAGTTAAAGGACAAACCAAAGTGTCCTAAGTGTGTAAAGTAAGGTGTTGGGTCAACCACAACCGACAGAACAGAGGAGGGATCATGGATGACAGTTTCCCACCCCCTCATTTGGGGGGGGGGGGTTCTTTAGGGAGGTCAGTGTCTAATGCACTGGTCCTGGATCTTTCATATGTGTTCCACTAGGACCTGGTGAGCTGGATGCGATCCCATCAGATTTTTCCTGTAATTTATCACCAGTCTGTATGGATCTACTCAGAAACTGCCCTTGTTTTTTTGCATTTACATTTATCCTTGGGGACTTGGTCACTATCCTGTCCATGAAATTTAGCCAAATGAATCTGGTCGACCGCATTTTTTTAGAAAACTTCATCCCTCTCCGTGCTCCCGTATTATGAATTACACCCCAAGCTTGGATTCCATGATTGTTGCAAACACTGTTCGTCCTCCTTACACTTGACTGAAAAGTATAGTAAAGGATTTGAGCCATATGTGATCATACCAATCTCAATACTTCAGAGCCTGTGTAGTATACCAGATGAGTATAAACCCCACAAAACCAACAGATGGAGACACATATCAGACAAAACTCCTCCTCTTCTCTTCTTCTCTTCCTCTTCACTGGATAGCAGTTGGATTCGAGTCAAGTCCAAAGTTGTGTGGTTGTTTTTTGTTTGGTTTTCTATTACAATTCTGTCCGTGCTTTGGCAGCTGCCGGCGCGTACTTGGGCATGAGCTCTGTGATTTTGCGGATGAAGTCGGACTTTTCGGCGCAACCTTTACAGGACTCGCCCCAGTCCTCCAGAATCTTCTTCAGGTCCTTCACTTTAAGCTTTTTGAGGTCCACGGTACTCAAGTCCAGCTGTTTGTCTACACGAGAAACACAATAAGGGACACACGTTTAATGTAACAACACGCAAAAGCGACAATTTTTCCTCTTTTTGTCGCATTTACTATCCATCTAACAGTGCGTGCCAATATCAAATCGTAACTCAAATTAAATGAATCAAACTCTAGCAGTACGAAAGACATTTTCTGCATAGAATTAAACAAGAAAAGTTCTTAAACATACCATATTTAAGTTCACAGATTTGACTGTCTTTTTTCTTCAGTTTCTCACAGATCTTCTCCACTGGGACATGGTGGCTGAGTGGCTTGGACACCTCATTGATTATCTTGGTTGCAGCATCGCTTGTTGCCCCAATGTAGTAACACTAGTTGTGTGGAACACGGTGAAAGCAATTAAAACGACCGATCACAAGGTTTATCACATGAACAGGTGCGTTGGATGTCGTTAGGTTTACTTTTTCATCATCCAAAACATAAGACATAAAAAAAATTAGGAATTACTTAAATAAATGCACTAAATTGTTCCAAACATTAAGACACCCCACTCACCCCCCTTCTAAAACATGTGCAAAAATCAAGTAGAATACCACCCACATTACATTTTAGTTCCAACCCTCAGTCCATCCTGCAGATATGGTCAGAGCATCAGCATTATTGATCTTTTGTGCAATTATGGGCTGAGTTAAAAACCACTGCAAAAGTGCACCATTGCATTATTGTATTTCCTGTGTATGTTACACATCCTTAATACAAGTGAAATGCTTTGTGTTTGCAGCTCAGTGAAAATAATGGACTTTCCATATACTGGAAGAATAAATGGCATGCAAATCTGGCTGTGAACGTTCACAACGTTCATTTTGTTTAATGTTTTACACTGCTCACTTTATTATGGTGTTTTGTATTAGTAATAGACAACTCTAAAAAAAAATAAAAGTATTATCTGTGTGTACTCCATAATGAAAATGTAATGATACAGAATTTCCTTGAAGGTTAATATTTTCGACATGACAAGATAAACATGGAGAGCTATTTTGGTTTTATCCCCGATATCTGTAAAATCAGCTGAAGATAAAATGTAAAACATATTCTTAGAGTTATTATCTTGACTTCGGCTTTTATCAGGAGCAGGTTTGCAGGAGGATCTGCAGTTAGATCACTGTTTTAGAGAAGTGTTCCAAAAACACAGACCTTAAATGATTTGAGATATGATACACAAGTGGCTAATTATCAATTTCTGCCAAAGAATAATAATAATAATCATCATCATCATCATTCATAAAGCACTTTTCATTTGGCAGAATCTCAAAGTGCTACAGAGAGAAGACTGTCCATTGTTTTTAAATCTATAAACTAAAAATTGTGTTTAATATAACTTCCTCTTGAAATTTTAACTCTTGATTTAAAAACTGATTTACAGTGGTACCTACAATCCAAGGACACAGAGCATTAGAATTTCTTTTTGTTCAGACTACATTGATTCACTGCTGCATAAATACTTACAAAGCGGTTTTCTTTGCTTTTGGCATCTTTGCAGAATTTTATGATGGCTGTCTCAATCTCTGCATTGTTGAAGTTTACATTGTTGTCCTTGAGTGACTGGTAAAACTTCCCAAGGAAGGACACACACACTGAAACAAAAGGAAAATTAAACACTCCACAACTTGTCAGTAGCTACTCTTGTACAAAATGATATTGTTGAGAAAATGATTTACATCATTTGTGAAGTGACTGAATAGTCAGAATAATTTGTGAAGTTAGTTGAATGATTAAATTAACTTGTTGATTCAACACAGAAATCTATACATGGGTCATGGAATATCTGTGTGGAAGGTGATGATAATTCCACACTTTTAACCATTATCTGTCATTCATTTATGACTGAAACCAATAAGCATATGTTGTTTATGACAGAAAAAACAAACATGAATTCTAAGTTAATGAAAACTAGATTTTATCACGATCTATTCTCTATGTTTCTGACAATAACAATAATAATAATAATAATATATAATAATAATGTTTTTTTTAGTAACTCAGTTTTGAAAAAGACGTATTTATCGAGACATATTCAGTAAATTTGTAGTAAAACTGGGACATGCGTCTGTACAGTTGTGCTAAAAACTAAGCGTATCATATAATAACAGTGAAAAAAATATTCACTGTTAAAATTTTCATGAATGCCAAACTGTTGTTCCTCCGGTTGAATAACAGTGACATGTATGTCCGTAACAAACATGTTATACAATCATTCAAGAGTCTCTGTCAATACCACCGGTTCAGAAATAGTTAAATCCTCAAATACTGAATAATTCTGAAAGGATATTTTGTGCTTTTTTTGCCACTTTGGCATGGTTCAGACCAGACAAACCAACTGATGTAGTAGCTAACTTAAGCTAGCAGACAAACCTACCTTCACACTCTCCTTCTCTGAGAACAGCAGTGATGGCCGGCACCACAGCGAGCGCGAGAGCCACCGACAACCCACTTACACAAAACATTTCGACACAAATTCACTGAAATATGGATCTCAAATAAGCGCTAGAATGGAATACTTGTCTCTGTGTAGAATTCGCACTCATGAGGTGCTACCACTCCTGTAGGGACGCCGGTAAAGTGAGCACGCAACTGTTCCTGATTGTACGGGCTTCCCGGTGACGTAGCATACCACGTCACGATCTGATTGGTCCAGAAGTTCAGCATTTCCTGTAGTCTTCCACGCATTTGTCTGTGATTGGACAGAGACGGAACATTCCGGGAACAACGTCCAGTTGGCGTAGTTTGATTGGACCACAACAGCTTCGTGCTCTCATAAAGTATTTGCATGTAGTTTGTGTCTAACTCACGAACATAAGAATCACCCTAACCGCACACTGACGAAAAAAAAAAAAAATTTATTATTTAATCTACATCGCTTGAGATCTTGAGCAAACAATAGACTTAAAAATACACAGAACAGTTAAAAATACATAGACCCACTCTTGTTTACTTTTTTTTTTTTTACTGATAATTCCTGTCTCTGAGTATTAATTGAACTTTTTCTATTTTTCATCTTTCTTATGCTGTTATTTTTTTGTATTTCGTGTGTGGGTGTGTGTGTGTGTGTGTGTGTGGGGGGGGTTATTCCAGTGAAAATCAGGTTTGGGGTTACCTATATTTAATTCACTGATCATGAAGATGTTCATAAAACTCAGAGTAAAGATGAGAGTTATTACATTTAAAATTGAGAAAATGGAAGAAAAGGTGATTTTTTTTTCATTAAATCTCTCATTAACTGTTAAACTGTTAAATTGTTTATGTGAAACACTTTGGATTATTTTGTACGTGTAATATGCTATATAAATAAATGTGCCTGGCCTTGAAACTATCTACGCTCAGTGTAAATACTATCAGTGTCCTTGTTTCTATCACTTGTGAGGACGTGACATGGACTAAATATTAAGATTTCAGATATTGTTGTATTCGTTTGGGTCATTTATCTTAACTCTGACCGCTATAATTGCCAAATCTAATCCTAACCCTGGTCTTTAAAAGATAATTATTACTTTTTTTTTTTATTATTATTTTGTCTTCTACAGATTTGTTAAACCATGAGCGCAGTTGTCAATGAGGCCGTTTGAAAATGTACAAAATGATCCACACATTTACAGTTCTGGAAAAAATGAAACAACCAGTGCTGTTTCCTGTGAAATCCTCATGTGTGTATGTATGACACATGTTCTATTCTTATTCCAACACAAACACACCTTACTCTAACCCCAGTCTGCAGTCACACCTACTGTTCTGTAGATTTCCTGTACACCTTGTGTGTGTCAGTGTTATATGCTCTGTTTATGTCGTCTGTTGTAAGTCACTTTGGATAAAAGCATCTGATAAATGTAATGTAATGTAATGTAATAATGTAATGTAATATTCTACTGAATAAACACCTGATACATGTCTTTTTTTTCTTGTCTGCATTTATTCTCATAGTTTACCACCACAGGAAGGGGTGATAAGTTTTTATCAAATTGATGCATATTTTATTCTTGCAGCCAAATGTTTTAATATTTAGTGTGTGACTGTCAGATAGAAAGAAAGAAAGAAAGAAAGAAAGAAAGAAAGAAAGAAAGAAAGAAAGAAAGAAAGAAAGAAAGAAAGAAAGAAAGGGTCCAGTCCGGCCCCTGGGATGAATTTATGAATTTCCAAAAATTCATCTTAATTCAGGTTCCACAAACAGACTAATATGATCTGAAGTGGGTCAGAACCAGTAGAATATTAATAGAATAACCTAGAAATATTGACAACTTCAAATTTCTCTTTACTTTATTGTAAAAAAGAAAAATGTTTATATTGACAAACTATCTTTTTACCAAAAAAATGGGAATAAATATAAACAACCTGAAATGTCTTAAGAGTATTATATTTAATTTTACCAATATTCTGAATATTACTAAATGTTTAGTTTTTTTGTAATGGTTGTAACACACATGTGTAAATGATAAACTGATAAATTAAGGCAGAATATTGTTAAAATTGCACTTGTCCACAATACATTTCAAGTTCCTATTATTCTGATTTTAAAGGAAACTTTGTAGATGTAAACATTATCATAACATGAATGTAACTTTTTTCACTGTTGTTATTTTACTGGCCCCGCCCATTTGAGGTCATGTTAGTGGGAATATGGCCCCTGAGCTAAAATGAGTTTGACCCCCCTGGTCCAAACCGTGGAACATGTCTGAGCGTCTGTGAGTGAACACCAGGGTTATTCCACTAAATATGAATGTGTGACCTTTGACCCAGTTACAACATTAATATTGTGTTGATTACAAATGAATTTGAACTGGTTTTATTTACATTATTTAAGTCTGAAAACACCTGCATGTGTTTGTTATTTGGACTCTGCGTCGCGTTCTGCAAATACATAAATAACAATATTTATGTTTGGAATTTGGGATATATACAGTGGTGGAATGTAACAAAGTATTTTTACTTCGTTACTGTACTTAAGTAGTTTTGTATTTGTACTTTACTTCAATAAAAATAATAATGCACACTTTTACTTTTACTTCACTACATTTTGTGGCAGTTATCTGTACTTTCTACTCCTTACAT
>JAPSES010049244.1:0-11874 GCA_029822895.1 Maxillicosta whitleyi
CATGAGATCGGACAAAAACGTGTGAGATACGCGTACGCTTGGCTGTTTGGTGTGAATGAGGCGTAACTACAAATTAAATGGGGTTGAGGAAGGGGCAACAAAATAAACCAGAAAACAATGCCAGTTACTTTTTTCCCCTTTCTTTTAAGGCCAATAAAGGCAGATCCAAACACAGATGTGGTTTCCTCACAGGTCAGAACCAACCTGAACAGTGAGCTTCAGCCTCTTTATGTCAACACCCAGTCAGGACGACGACCTTCAGCTGTGGTGGAACTGCAGGTGCATCCACTCACACCTGATCAGCAGAACCGGGTTCTACCTGGAACAGACAAACACTCTCACATTCAGACCTACGGCTGATTCATATGGAACTATGAACCTGTGACGGTGAGAACTAACCAGAGCGAAGCCATGAAACAGGTCCAGACTCCGCCCACACTGTCACTTCTTCATGTGAGGGATGTTAACTGCATCATATCACCTTACAATCATATTATGGGTTCAGATTTTACTCTAAAACACTGCGATCCCAACCTTATGCTTTGGAGTCTAAACACAAATGAACATATTTAAATGATCTGGCAAAATACCAAAATCAAATCATAAATTTATAGATTAGTTTTCCATTAGGTTTCCATCCTGTCCCTGAGCATGGCAGTGTTTGGTGGTTCTAGACTCGTAATCATGTTGGTTAGTTAATTAGGTTATTTTCAGTTATATATGCATTTCAAAACAACTGAAGGAGAAATAATACACTTTAACTGGAAAAGGCTCAGACAGAAGCAAAGCTCATTAATGCCCACCTACTTTACAGCATAAGCTGCATGACACAATACATGGTGTTAAGTAGTAAACACACAAGAATGTTATATATATTCCCTTTAATTACAGACATTACTGTCAGATAAAAGCGACTGGGTAGCTTAGTGGTTTACGCCACTGGATTTGGTGTGGAAGATGGCTGGTTTGAGTCCCAGGTGTGCCCTTGGGAAAGGCCATTTTTGCTATACACACCTATACCTGTAGCCACAAGGGGGCAGTGTCTCATTGTGCTGGTCCCAAGCCCGGATAAAAACTGAGGGTTGTGTCAGGAAGGGCATCTGACGTAAAAACTTGTGCCAAATAAACATGCAAATTTGCAAAAGCCGAAAGAAACATACTTACTGTCAAATATAGATGCGTATAATGCTTTTTTTTTTTTTTTAACTTTAACTTAAATTAGCACTATTTCACGATTGAACCCCTTTAATCTGGTAATTAAAAATGGTCTTTATTTCCAAAAAAAAAATAAATGATGATGATTTCTTTTGGCGTTTCCCTTCAGGGGTCGCCACAGTGAATCACATCCGCATGTTGATTTGGCACAGGTTTTTACGTCGGATGCCCTTCCTGACACAACCGGGCTTGGGACCGGCACATTGAGGCTTACACCCCCTTGTGGCTACATTGGGATATATATATATATAGCATAAAGGACCTTTTCCATGGGTCCACCTGGGTCTCGAACCGGCTTCTGCAAATAAATACATAAAAATGTCTGTCAGAGATCTCCAGACGTCTTCTGTCTGTGGGCGATCTCTACATGTAGAAAAATAACAGGAAGAACCAGACTTTTAAAGTGATATATAGTGATTTCTAAAAATAAAAAATAAAAAAACACACATATTTAAGAAGTAACATTGTCATTCACAATCAATTCTCCAAACCTACTATGTCATCTACAGCCTTAACAGAAATGAGGAGAGTGCAACTGCTTGTCAGAATCATTGTGCAGTTTGATATTTTTCTCACCAATCTTTTGTCTTTGATTGTAAATATGAATTGTACATCAGCACCAGCTGCTTCAAGTCTTTTGTTTTCAGGCTGTATTGTACTCATCATTCTGTGCACAATATAAGAGTAGTTTTCTTTCTAGATGTTGTATTATCAGGTAGATCTGTAAACATGACAGTTAGTCTTCTGATACTCAGGATCAGTTTTTGATGTCACCTCAGGCACAAGGACATTTTATTTACCAGTGTCGTCAACAGAGGACGTCTTTTACGGCCGCTGACACCACCGCTGTCGCTCCAAAAACATATTCCGTACATTTCTTTTCGATATAAAACCAATCTACATTTCCTGATTCTACTCTTCGCTGGTTGTCTCGTAGTAGCTACTCACTCCTCGTGTCATGTCGTTGTGCTGAGTTTGTGTTTTCTGTAACGCCTTTGTTGTGTCTAGTTTGGACTCAGTTTCTTTTTGCCTTTTTCGGAGTCTTGAATGTCTCGTCTTGGCTTTGATACGGTCTTGGTCATTGGTCGCTCTGGGTTCATGCGGTTCTGATGACGACACTAATGCAGGTTTCTGCTGCACAATTGCATTTCTTGATGGCATCTTGACTTCCATCACCATTAACTGCCATTCAACTACAATCAACTGCACTGTGTGTCCATGTCACCAACAAGGTTATAATAGTTTAGGATTATTCATTAGAATTGATTTTCATTGAACTGAATTTATTTAGTTTTGACTTTTTTTTTCTCTAATTCACTTAGTTTTACTTGGTTTTTAGAGCAGGTTTACTAGGTTTTATTTATTTTTTCTTTGGAAGTGCTTAGTTTTAGTTTTTTCATATTTTTAATCTCCCTCACCGTCATATTCAAAGAAATCCCATACAGGACGCTTTCCCACAACTTTAGCCTTCGTGTTAACAGGTACAATGGAACCGACTGTAAAGGACAAGTGACGGACCATGTAGTACCGTCTGGTGCCAATGAAAGTTGTTCAAGCAAAATTATTCAATTTCATACATTTTTAGACATTTGAGTTAGTTTTGTTAGCACACAATACAGTTTCAGTTACTTACCATTTGTTCTTCTAATTATAGTTTTTATTTATTTCAGTTAATGAAAAAACTATTTCAGTTCTAGTTTTCATTAACAATAGTAACCTTGACCATTAAGACATAAAAAGTTTAAATACTAGCTCGATAAAAAACCAAAATAAAAAAGGTGTAAATGTTTAGTTAGATTTATGACACATGCTTCTAGATGAACTATATCCAATTTTAACTGCCCCCCCCCGGTCACGTGAATAGATGAGTGTTGGGTCTTCTCGCACCACTGCCTGATCTGAAAACAGTTTAACCTAGGGTGTAAGTAATCAGAGTAAACTGAAACTGAACTAAATGCTATTATGCTCTGGAAATCAAATATGCTGAGTCAACAGTCTGGTTGAAGAGCCACAGGCCGGCTGCCAAGACCAGCACCGGCACAAGTGGACTTATACAGAAACCCAAGGCTCAACCCCATGGCTTCACAAAAAAAAAAACCTAATATGCTCAGAGAACCACATCATTAAAACATTGGTACATCCTACTTATGATCAGAGATGTACCGATATATAAAAACAGGCTTTGTGATAATGTAGAGGATGGTGTAAAATTATAATGGATTCTATTCAGGAAAGGGAGGATGATTTATTTTACAATTATTAAAATCTAATTAAAAACACCAAAAGAGCACGGAAGGAGAAAAAAATAATAATTAAATAGTCTGTGCATACGATATGCATCCACAGAGAGACCAAAGTCCATTTAACGTCCCAGAAGTCTTCAGCAGGCTCCTTCAGTTCTTCCCACTGGCTATAGAACCACTGTCCCCCCACATGCATCTGCAGAAGCTTCAGCTCACACGCCTGCTGCTAAGATCAACTCTGTGGTCAGTTGGTTTCATTCTCCATCCTCCTCTCCCTGCAGTGCGACTCCTCTTCCTCACCTGTTCTATATCTGCTCATTAAGAGGAAAGAGCAGGGAGAAAGCACCCCCTATGGAGCCCAGTGCACCAATCAGGACCCGGAGCCCCTCAGGGTGCGCTCGTGGGTTACTTCATACCACTAAACAAGCACAGCATCACAGCCGCAGTTTTGTCCTGCACATATAGGAACATACAGGCACTCCTAATTTAGAAACACATGGGTGTAGTGTTTCCATGTTGTTTAGGGGACAATACAGGGGCTTGAATTCATTTCCTGGGGTTTTTTGTCCAATGACATCACGCCAAAACTATGTTTAACTCTAAAATTGAATGGTTTACATTATGGAGCTTTGTATTTTATTCCTATAAATAAATAAGATCTCTAAAAAGTGACCAGGTAAACAGATTTATCTCCCCAAAAATGCAGTATCCACATGTGCACACTAAACGTAACGCTTCCTTTTAACATTTAAATGGCTAATTTTTTTTTAATCTAAATTCACTTTTATTTATAGTCTTTGGTTCATTTATTTGTGTATTTGGACCCTAATAGTTCATAAAGTTTGATTTTGAACCCTCCAGCTGCTGCAAAACTATCTTTATGTTAATTTCGGCAAAAGTCGAGTGGATTTCTACAACCTGTTTTAATTCCTACTTAATTTGTTACATCACAACATTTGCACATATAAGGTCAAGACTTCGGACGATCATTTCTCCGAGTACGATAGAATAGTTTATCAGTAGCAGTTGTAGTAAAAACTGAAAATATGTTCAAACTTCAAACCTACTACGTAAAATGTTCAGTTGTTGGTTGAACGGGACAGAGCAGCAGTCAACAACCTGGAGGGGGCGGGGCATGAAGTGGCTCATTTGCATTTAAAGGGCTAGCACTCAAAAGGACCACTCTGTTGTCATTACTCAGAAATAGTGTTGAATATGGACCTGTGGAGTTGAATTAATGAAGAGTTCAGATCCAAGTAGAACATTTACAGTTTTTGTAGACCACAGGGACATGGTTGAAAATGCACAATTCTTTTTTTGGTAGTAAAATATCACTTTTTTAAACATATTTTTAGGTAATATTGCTGAAAGTAGTTCCAACAGTATCATAGACTGTGCAATTAGTTCATAAATAAATCATAACATCCATGTTCCATTTACTGCCATTTTGACACCAGTAATTTGCAATTTGTGTGGCACCATGTTGGTTTTCTGTAACCAGAAGTGACTATATTTGGACAAAAGGGGCAGAACTAAGGGTCAGCGATGAGCCAATGCTGAGTGCCAGCTTAATGATGCAGTAAATCTGTAACAAAGTCAATTTACAGCCATGTTACTGAAACTATTAACTAGCTGTAAATGTTCAAGTTGGAAGGTGAATGAGCTCTCATACTAACCTGTCAATCATGGCTTGGTACAGAGATGGTATATTTGCCCTAAAATCTAATTAACGAAGTCAGACTTTGTAGATGGACCACCAGATTGCTTATTCAAATGCAGTAAAACAAATGAGTCGTGGAGAAAATAATACTTTTAGAGAGCATTTCAGTGTAAGTCTATGGGAGTCAACCGCCCCTAGTGGTCATCAGTGGTATTGTATATTCAATTTGGAGTCCAGTTTCTTCCCATTTAAACATCATCGGTAGGTGCAAAAGGCTCTTGAGCAATAACAAAAGTCCTGTTAGTACCATTTAACAGGAACCAAGAGTTCAGTACAATCCAATTATCACCTCAGTTGTGATCAAAAATGTGTTTTTTTGTAGTTACAGACATTGACCTTTGCCCATTGGTCAGTAAACACCTTTCACTTCATCCTTGTGTTCAATTTGTGCCAAGTTTTGCAACATTCTACCAAACCGTTCATCAGATATCATGTTACACAAATGGAATGGACATGAGCTCACTTGCCCTTTGACCACCAAAATCATTTCTGACCCCCTCTTGTGTCCGATCAAGCGGTAAAAATTGTTCTAGGGATCCTACGTCAGATTATATGCATATATTGTCCATATCATAAAATGCAAATTAAAGACCTTCAAACTGGAAAGGTACATAAAATGTCATCAAAAATACACATGTAGAGCATAGATGCAACTTTTTTCTTAAACTTTTATTGTTTTTTCAACAAACAAACAAAAAAAGAGGCCAGTGCTTTGACTTATATATCGATAGAGATACATGTACGAAGTGCGTACGAAAAAATAAATAAATACATGTAGTCCTCAGGTTACGACGTACCCAACTTACGTTATTTCGACTTTATGACGCCGGAGTCTTGCCTGCTATTACTGTACGACGCTGAAATTTCATCCGCCATTATTGTACATATGTACTGTATACTGTATGTATAGTATCTTATTTTTTACTTTATTTTATTAATATGAAGTATAATACATGTATTTGATAGTTATTTAGAGATTTAGGGGGTATTTAGGGGTACTAAAGGGTTAATTCTGACTTACGCAGAAATTTGGAACGGAAGTCATTCGTAACCCGAGGTCTACATGTGAATTACAACAAGAGAGGGATTCATGTAGCCCCATGAGGTGAGGGTGCGAAGGATTAAACCAACAAAATCCAAAAGGCCACTGGGACCATTTTTCCAACATGAGCCAAAGGAAACATAGATCATTCATGTTGCTCCAGTTTGTCTCAAACCTCTGGGGAGTGTAGAGATTCTACCAACAGTGTCCATTATGTCCTTCCACAGTTGTTCCTTATTATGCATTTCTGAAAGATTAGACGCCGCTCCCTCCGTAGGGATCGTCTCCAGAAATGTTTGAAGCCAGAGTCCCTCTGTCAGCTGATCGACATCCTTCCAGTTCGTTGCTATCGGTCTTTTAGCTTCATGTATCCGGTTGTTAATATTTGTTTGTTGAGCATAGATTTAACTCCGATAAAGGCATCATTACCTAATTCAATATACTACTTGTATGTACACGGTTCTTTTGTTCTGACTTTTAAAAGACATGCTGTATCTAATGGCATTCATTCATATTCACCCAAGACATTTGAGGAAGAACAGACTCCCACGCTGTTTCAGAGCGAGGAAAAGACTCCACTTGTTGAAAAATGTAAAGACAGTTTTCAGACCAGATTACACTATCCCCAGACTAAAGCTTTGCAGACAAATCGTCTTCAGATCTGTCAGGGTGTTGACAGCCCAGCAGGAGCCAGACCTTGCCTGGACTCTGAGCCACGTCACCCTCTTACTGTGTCTGCACTTCTACACACTTCATGAGCTACATGAGCAATATACCATAAGTGCTGTTTGGTGTTAATTGTTACGCCAACGAGTGCTCCGCGTGAGGCTCGTCTAAATTGCTCAGAAAAATGCAATTAACACGGAGCAGCGGGACATTAAAAGCCATATTTGTCACTGTCAGGATCTGAGCAGGCGTCTGATTGCACAGCTGATTGGAGAAGATGGCATCCCTCCTCCAATCCCGTCCTCGCCCTCTATATCTGTACTCTGCCCAGAAAGGAAGAGGGAGGAACAGAGGGAGCCTGGTGTGAAATATCCACTGTGTGGTGTCTTAACAGGAGATCCTAAGTTTGGAGCTCCAACTACGAGTGTTATGACAGCTTGTCTGTCAGCTACACTGGAGAGAAGTTCCCATATTGAGAGTTAATCAGTCTTCGTGTCCAACTCTTACGTTTGACACGTACAGCAGACAAATACAGACTGGATGTATTACCAATGAAGACAACTTCTGTGGGCATCATTGCTTCTTGAAACGTCTTGCTATCTTAGTCCTTCAAAACTCTGATTCATGTTTCAGCTCCATGTCATGTGAGCTGCTTTACTGAACACTTGATGGAAGCCTCTTGTCAGTCAAACAGCGAAGGCAGCAGAGCCTCGGATGGACTTGCTGTTATCGTCACTGGAGTTCGCCCGTCAGCCAAAAGCATTGACTTATTCTACGTTTCAGTCCAAATGAATAAGAAACGTACATTCCTTTAAGCAGAAGAATATGTTGCCATTCATTGTGTGTTTCTGCACAAACTTTGAAACGTTGAAGGATCTGCTACTTTTTTGTTTTGTTGTTAGAGTGGAGGGTGATTATGCAAAAACCTGTACGATGCCATTAAACACTAGAGCTCATGTTGGTTCTTTGGTTCAGGCGATAAAAGTGCTTCAGTTAGTTACAAAACGGTTGTAGTGCGCAAACCAATGAGCACGCATTTCCAACCTTAAATCCCATTTAACCCTACTGGTCCAAACAGGAGCGTCGCTACCAATTGTGAGCCTCATGAAAGGTGGATCCTTCATAAAATTCAGTGTCTTGAATGGGGTAAGGGGTGGGGGGTGGACACATACCATCACTTATGCTAACGTGAAAAAAAACTGAAACATAACACACTTTGACCTCTATTGTACAGCGGACCGAACATGGAATTTTCACAACTTCTAGCTCGTATCCACTGAACCCCCCCTCCACCCCACCCATGAATTTGTCATGTTTACCCCCCTTATCAGTGCCCCAGGATCCAAAGCTTGATGAAACTTCTTTAAAATCAGCACAAATGTTCACTTTAACCCAAGGACCAAACAAAAACATTTCCTGGAAACGTCCAGCTTTAGGTTCTTTAGATATGACCTCAGTCTGTTCATTATAGTAAATGTAATATTTAACATATTCTTTGTGCCAAATTCAGACGACATTTCCTCAAACGTTCACTTGGATTTAAAGTTGAACCGATTAGATTTTAGTGGCCAAAAGTAACTTAAACCATAAACTACATGAACAAATTACGATGCATTTGAGTGAACTTTAGATTATTGTAGCCTCATCAGTTTAATTATTCTATTGTAACCACCACCTGTTATTATAAATTGAGTTGGCTAGACGCTACCGTAATTAACAACATTTATATTTAGAGCAAAACTCAACTGAAGATACAAATTGTAAAAGGCACGGTTGTTGCTATCGTTCCATTCCATTCCCTCAAAATGCCAAAAGTGTCATAAGCAGCTGAATCATTTTATCGGTGACTGATTTTCACAAATGCTGACATTAATACGCATCCGTGGGCTGCAAAATCATGAAGTGTTTTATTCTAATGAATGCAGTGAAATGCAAAGACATTTCATAAATGTTGAAACTGTTGTCAGAATTAAAAATAAGTACAAAAAAAAAAAAGAGAGAAAACATCCAGAAGTTGTGAGTCATGTGTCAAATATTTATATTGATTAGAATTAAAGGAAGATTGGTTTGGTCTGGATGTGTGATTTTGTTTTTGGTTTTATTACATTTTATATTAGATAAAATCTTTAATTGATTACATTTTAACTGCATCTATCTTTTAATGCATTAAGGCTACGTGTTATATTATTAACTCATAACTTAAAGGGCTCATATTTATCTAAACACACTTTTATTAGTCGTTGGTTCATTTATTTGTGTATTTGGACCCTAATAGTTCATACAGGTAGAATTTGAACCCTTCAGGTGCTGCAGAACTATATTTATATACATTTTGACAAAAATCAAGTGGATTTCTATGACTTGTTTCAATTCCTTCTTCATTTGTTATGTCTATAACTGGTTACCTCATGACATTTGCCCATATAAGGTCAAGACTTCCGATGAACGTTTCTCCAAGTACGACAATTGTTAATCAGCAGCAGTGGTTGGAGTAAAAAGTGAAAATATGTCCAAACTTTGAGCCGATTAGCTAAAATGTTCAGTTGTTGGTTGAACAGGACAGAGCAACACAGTCAACAACCTGGAGGGGGCGGGGCTTGAAGTGGCTCATGTGCATTTAGCACTCAGAACCACCTTTCTGGTGGAAATAGTGAAGGAAATAGTGTATAGTAATAGTGTAGAAAGAAATAGTGTTGAAGATGGACCTGTGGAGTTGAATTAATGAAGAATTCAGACCCAACAGAACATTTACAGTTTATGTAGAACACAGGGAAATGTATGAAAATGCATAATTATATGTAACAAAGCAAAATAGTCCAATTAGGTTTGAAAATCACGCTGTTCAGTACCTTTGTGCATGAAATTGTACTAATGTTTTTTTTTTTGTTTTTTTTTCATGACTTTCTGGGTTAACCTTCAATGCAACTGACGATTAAATCATCATCATCACCTCCTCCTTCTAACTGTCTTTTGCCACTGCACTGCTACAAAAAGACAACACCCAGAGGAATAAAAAAGATACCAGTTCCTCGCTGTGATGAATCACCTCGTCTCAGATAAGTTCCATGTCAAACCTAATGACTTAACTTTTCCCAACAACAGAATCTGAGAAATGATGTCTGCATAGTAACATATGAGCATGTATATGAAGAGTGCATTCACAGCTGGAAGTGAGCGTCCATGGCTGAATGAATAGACCATATGCTCCCATCTCAACAAAATATATCAAATCTACAGGGAAAGTCTGCCAGCTACGTCTGCTATATGATGCACCCAGATGTAAACACAGCACAGAGCAGCAACATCATACCTGCAAATGCACACATGATCGGAACAAATGTGGAAGTGTGGCTTCATTTGTTGTATTTCAAAGACTGTGTGGGTTTTCATAGCTCACTTCTGTTTTACTTATGACAAATCAACAAGGCCAGGCTTTACTGTATTCACTCGTCAGCTCTTCCTTTCTTTCTTTCACTCGGAGCCACACACAAAATTGTTGTGTGTCTATATGAATGCCACACTGCACATTCTAAACACTAGGGGGCAACGTCATTCCTTTAAAACCCCCTTGCAAGTCATCACAAAGTGAGTGCCAGGGCCTTGAGAACTAATTAAAAGAGTTTGGAGACTTCTTCTGACTAATTTGTATGTGTTCATGCTTGTGTATTTTTTTATGCATTTCTGCAAGACGCTCCTGCAAACCACACTTCTGATCATTTAACTTAATTCAAGTATAAGTGCATTTCAACGTTTCAATGCTGCCTCTTTTCTTTGGACAGTGGATGCATTTTTTTTTTTTTTTTTTTTTTTTTTAGGTTGGCGGTGTTTTATGGGTATAATTTTTAGGCTCATATACAGGTTAACAAATCTTGTTCTGCAACATCTCTCTTGCTCTTTCTCCCTTGATACAAACAGGCTTTGAGAGCACAAATGAAAGATAGATGAGAGAAAACAGAGAACAAAGGGCGTACGATACAAATGAGACTTAATTTGGTTTGTGTTTTGACTGATATGATGTATAGAGTTCAGCTGAGTCAGTAGGGAGTGATAAGAACACAATCTGCACAAAGGGTGTTTTTTGGCTTAATTACTGAAAATACATGTCCTCTGGTTGCCCAGTTAAAGAAAAAATTATTAGACCATCAAAAGTCATCATCAAAAACAATGATTACGCAATGAAGTGCTAACTCCTGTGTGTCTCCTGTGACTAAAACAGACAAAAAAGAAAACATGGAATGAATAAAAGCACTGTTTTTGTCAGTACAATGACGTAGATATTGATGTAAGACCTGAAGTAATTTTGTTTTTTATCAAGAAAACCTATTAAATGAATAGATATCAGCTCTGAAATTAAACTATTATGAGATATTTTTGTTGTTATCATTATAATTGTCCAAACAAATGTACCTTTAGTTGTACCTGGCATTAAAATGAAGAAAGAAATTGAAGAAAACAAAGGTGATCTAATAATATTTTCCGCAACTATATACTTTAAACTTCTGTTTTCGTAGAACCAGGGTGTTTCATTACAACACTGGGAATTTTCATTAACTAATCGAGGTTTTTAGAAGATCCTACCTCTAAGGAAAAGATGTGGGAAAGTTTCATTCTACTCTATTCTAACTTTCTGGTGAGGATTTGGGAAAGTCTGTCAGTGTTTTCCTAATTTGCTGTGGAAGTACTTACACACAGACCTGCTTTTGATATTGTGGGACCTCACTATCGCTCAAAGGCTGGATTACTACCCAAGTAAAGTTCAGCTGCTCAGCTCCAGAATCCTGGTACGATTCAGAGATTTTTGGTGATTTCAGTAATGGGAAATTGTATTTAAGTGTAGCCAAAAGCAGCTACATGGCTTCGACAACAAATATCATATTTACTGACATTGTGCAACAATATTAAACCTGCCTTGAACTGACTGGAAGACATCATTCACATTTAGCTATTGTTGTAAACATAGATGTCCAAATTTCATTGGATGACCACTT
>JAPSES010049255.1:0-11873 GCA_029822895.1 Maxillicosta whitleyi
CAACTAGGACTACTGTACAGAATCAGGTACAGGTACAGGTCCGGACCTGGACCTGATCCTCTGGACCTGGACCTGAACCTGGACCTGAATGAGGCGGACCGGTACCCACCCCTAGTGCAAAAGGGAAAAGACATGAGAGGATAATCAAGAAGAGCAGTGAAAGAGCAAATAGATAAAAAAGAAAATATTGACAATAGATAAAGGAAGTGCAAGAAAGAAAATAAGCTGCAGAATTGCATTATGGCCAAAGAAAAATCAAAGCACAAGTGGTTCCAGGCACAACAAACCCCACCCCCACAAGTATTGTAGCTTATTTTGGCATCGATCCAGCTGATACCACCATGTCTATGCATGTGGTGATGTCAGCATATCAATTGCCTCTATGTATGTGCCAAGTTTTAAATAAATTAAAACAAAATTGATATTTTTATAGACATTTCAAATTTAATTTGGTGTGAATTCAACCAAGAGTTTTGCTGCTAGAATTTAAGAAACCCTAACCCTAACAAACCAATCCAAAAACAATACTCCTTGCCTCCCCTTTTGCACTTGGCAAAATTAGTGTAATTACCATTCAGGATTGTAATTCAAGCGTGAAGAATCTGACATAAGACAAGACTTTTGCACATCTTCTTCACTCTGTTGGCAGGTTTTAGAAAATATACACTGAGATGTAGGAATTTGAGAAGTTTTATGTTAATATTTTTGTAATTTACAGTTTTAATCAACATTCCCTGAGGTTTGACACAGGAGACATAGCAGCTCTAATAATGGTGATGTATCTGTTTAGTATTTCATAGCTCCAAGGAACAACAGACCGCATTTCCTTTTTTTAAATTTAGTCTTTGGATTTGGATAGTTGAATTGTTGGATTGTGTATTTTCAGACTTTCTTTTTTCCACCTCCTGAATGCTGCCTTCTGATGCTCAAAGTGGATTATTACATACTCTGGATTATACCTTGTAGAAGGCTGTTTTGCACCCCTATGTTATTTATTTTTGAATGAAAGAGAAAGGTGTGCAAGAATAATAATTAAAAAATAAAAAAAAACAGAAACACAAAGTATAGAAGGACTGACATTGTCATTTCCAAAACTACCACTCACTGTTCTGTCTTTGTCCTTTTCAGTCTATCTTAGATTTTTTTTTCTGTATCTACATATCTCTCTTTTTTTTCACCCACTTTTCCATCCCATCATCCCTTACTGTCTTCCACTGTATCGTTTAGTTTCTGCCATTCGATTTTATGTATGTAAGATTGTTCGAGTGTGTGTAAGTGGGATAACTGTGAACATGAAGGAGGAAAGGAAAAAGTGACAGCCAAACCATGATTGAGGTGTGAAAAACAGTGCGGGAGACAGTGTGTGTTGATGTTCGCAGGTGTGTGAAGTTTCAACCTGTCCTCATGAAGGATGCGTAAAAGGTAGTACGAAATGTTATGCCATTTGGTGCGTACCTATTCATACGTATTTGAGCAGCCTTTAGCAGTGGGCGAACGCATCTCCCCATAGCACTGAAATGCTTCGGAACCCTTCGGAAATAGCTGCAAGCGCAGATGTGGGAATCGTGGCGGAATGCTTTTGACGTTGCAAAACACACACACGCACAGCAGTTTGCTGAAGGCGGTAGGCCTATGGCAGGCCTATTGGCAGGCCTTGTTGGCCACCCAAAAACAGGCTCTGTCAAATTCAACTTCCTCACATGGGAACATCTCAATGACGGAATATAAAACTGGATCTTCTCCATAGTCCGCCATTTTGAATGTCAAGAAATATGCATTTTTACCTGGAAAAAGTTCTGTGTTTTGATCACATTACCTTTGATCATAATACCTTCTTTAATGTTGTCATCCTTGTGCTGTGGTGAAGAAATTGCTTTATCATAGACATACGAACCATTTGCATCAAGTTAACATACAACTGGCTTCTGTCGGAGGAACAAACCATGTTGTTCTGGTCAGGCCATGTGCAGAATCATTCCCATGATGTAATTACATGTAGATAGTATGCCATGTGAAATAACATATGTAATCTTAACTTTAATTTGATATTTAAAGAAGAGATTTTCACAAAATTATTGCAGCTTTCATCTTTGCATATCCATTTTTTGATGTAATTAAAAACCTTTTTACATGGTGCATCCGCTGCTTTTTGGTAAACTTTGAAAACAGGTACGAGTCAATATTTGAAAAATATATTTTTAATTCTTTTTTTAAAAAACAAAGCAAACAAACTGAAACAAATAAAGTAAAAATAAAGTGCAAAGTGTGTATGTGCGTCTACATGTCCTTAATGTCCTCTTTCGGCACCCAAGAGGGAGGCCATCTCCTGCCACTGCAAGGGAATAAAAGATAATATAGTTGTGAAAAAGATGTGTCATTTACCAGTCATATATTATTATACTTTAACTAAATATATGAAACCACTCACCATGTGCAGGTTTGCCAGAATACCTGGACATGTGGCACACCCTGAGAAACATCAAAGAGACGATAATTTAGAAAATGCACGTCAGAACCAGAATGGACACAGACCTCAGTCCTGAGCCAAGCAGCTAATTTTCTAAAACATTTGTTGACATATTGATCCCTACTGTAAATAGGGTTGCCACATCTGAGTTGTAAAAAAGCAGGACACATCGGTCGGGGGCTGCGCGTGTGCATGTGTGCGCGCGCGCCTCCGCGGACACGCACATCTACGATTGACACAGACTTTAGCACCAGCCTTTATCAGAATCAGAACATAGGAAGTAGACAGCCAGCCTTCTCGTGCCCCGACAAAGGGAATTCTCAGATATTGTTTGGTATTACGGTATTCCATTATCTTTGATTTCGCACGGCCAGTGTTGTATTGACCACAATCACCTAGCAACAGCAACTGTCACTGGCTGCGTGCGCAAACATTCAGTGAGGCCACAAGTATCCGTAGCTGCGTACAATATGGCCGTCTGCGAGAAAACTATTAATATGAATGGTTTGTGTTTATTTCAACGGGGGATAGTGTGAAGGAGTAAAAACCGGGACAAAACATGTCCCGGGAAGGTTATTTCATTTTCCTGGACAGACCACAAAAAACTGGGACAATTCCGGAAAAACCTGGACGTGTGGCAACACTAACTGTAAACGCAATCAGCAAACTGCTGTGCGTGTGTGTTTTGCAACGTCAAAAGCATTCCGCCACGATTCCCACATCTGCGCTTGCGTGTGCAAGCCAGCCAATGGGAAGGCAGCTATTTCCGAAGGGTTCCGAAGCATTTCAGTGCTATGGGGCGATGCGTTCGCCCGCCGCTAGAGGCTGCTCAAATACGTATGAATAGGTACGCACCAAATGGCATAACATTTCGTACTACCTTTTACGCATCCTTCATGAGGACAGGTTGGAAGTTTAGATGAGACAAAAACAAGAGGGAAGACAGTGAAGACATGTATGAAGAGCCAGAGAAGGGAGAAATGAACAGATACATAAGATGTTCTTTGATACCGTGGCATTCATACGCATTCATGACTGAGAGGAGCATGTAGTACACGTAGAACAAAACCCTTGTTCTGATTAGATGTGCATCCATTTATTATAACTTGTTTTATTTGTAGGACACATTTCCTACTGGAGATAGGGCGATAGGAGTGTGAAATTATTACATAGAAAACAACAGAAAAATCCATCAAAAAACATACCTTTTATGAGTATATGTCAAGGACCAAAACTGTAGCCTAGCTTAATCTTACTGAAATCTTTACAGCAGGGGGAACATGGTTAACTCATGAAGACCCAAACAGCCACTGGCAACCAGAACCATATACCAGTGTTGAGAAAGTTCATTTTCTACCTGAACTAGTTCAAAGTTCATTTCACAAATTTCAAAATGAAGTAGTTTGTTCATAGTTCATAATTGTTTATAGTTAATAGTTCGTTCATAGTTCATGATTGTTAATAGTTTTTTCATAGTTCCAAAAATGAACTAGTTCATAATTTTTTTTCAATATGTTTCTTCTATTATTTTTCCATTATCATTTCCGAAGCCCATATACAACCACAGACAGTAATTATTGTGAGGTCCTTCCTTCCTACCTGCTACAGTCACCTCCATGATACTTTTTTGTTTTGTCTTGTTTCAATGACGCATGCGATGCTGGTGACTAGGGTTGTTGCCAGATTGAATGTTTTTCCTCTAAATATTAAAGACACTTTACGGTGTGTATAGCCTGGTTTTCACCTGGAACACTAAAGAAATTTGGCACCTATTTAACAAAGTTAAATAGATAGAACATGCCGTTCACAGACACCAGAATGAACTGGTTCACAATTCATTCATTAGGAAGTAAAATTGTGAGTTCAGTTTATGTTTGCTCAAAACATGAACGAGTTCATAACTATCATTCAATGAACATGTTCAGGTACGACACTGGCCATATACTGATATAAAATGTTTAATGACTTTTGATCCACTAGTTCTATCAATACATGTAAATAATTTGATCAGATATGACCCATTTGGACGTTCAGAGGCTCCATAGTTACCATGGAAACACTGTCATTTTCAATGACATTGATTCAACAGTAAAACCCAAGGAGATGGATCACTGACAGTGGATGGACACACTGGGTTTATGTTCAGTAATACTGATACTTTTTCTTCAGTTTTCTCTGTTTATGATTTAATATCCCTCAACTTTAATCTGAGCTTTTATGAACATCAACATTATCAGTAAATTAAACACAGGAAAATAAATGATTTTCATGGGCAAAAAAAACATAAAACACAGAGGATAATATTGCAGTAAGTGTTGATAAATCACTGGAGAAAGGTTAAATAAAGAGAAGAATCCATTTAGGAAGTGATACAAAAGTAGCACTGGGTGTTTATGGGTAAAACAAATTCACTGGGAAATTTTGAAATAAGCGTAGACAAGGTTACAGTAGACTGACATGAAGACCCGGTGAGGCAGAAAAACTTAACTTTATTAAGTCATTAAGACCCAGTACTACTTTTGTAGCAGTTCCCAGATGAATTTTCCCCTCTATTTAACCTTTTTTTTTTTTTTTTTTTAGTGATTTATCACCATTTATTATAATATCATCCTCTATATTTTGCATTTTTCACTGGAAATGATGTATTTTGCTATATTAGTTAATCCAAAGGGGCTCAGCTTGTGCCAGTGGGTTTGGGCTGGCCTAGGCATTGACTCGTTACTCCGACACGCCATGTTACTTCCATGTCATCTGCTCAGAGAGTTGCAGAAAACTCGCTTGTTGCATATTTTCTCGTCTAGATTTTTACGTCTGCCACTATGGTGAATCAATGTTGTAGAAGATGATGGTGTTTCTATGTTCTATGTACACTGCAGACCACTGAGTCTAAAAAAAACTACACCATAGACAGTCACGTAAATTCAGTCTTTGGTGGTGGACGTAAAAATCCAGACAAGAAAATATGCAACAAACAAGTTTTCGGCAACTCTCTAAGCAGATGACATGGAAGTAACGTGGCGTGTCGGAGTAACGAGTCGAGCTGAGATGAGCTGGTACCATGTAGTGAAAAAGCACCATAATGGTGTAGTTTTGTTCTGTCATTATGTGGATTAATGTATTGCTATTCACTGTCTACGTCCACGTCTGATTTTTGTAAATTGCAGGTCACAGAAAAAACTGTCTGACCAACCAGTAGTCTGCAGTGTCGTGACATCAAGTTTTAGTATCTGTTCCAGCATTTTGGAACCTTGGCTGTGGTGGTACTAAAAAACTAGTATCGGGTCCCAGATTTCAAGGTCCTTTTTCGTAATGGAAAAGCAACAGAACCGTGTAGAGTCGAGTACAGTAGAGCTGGTATCATGTAGTGGAAAAGCGGCATATGTAGACACTAGACTCGACATGACTCAGAGGAATGTATCAGGACGTAAATGTGAATATTTGACTTTATTCTGTGTATGAGTAAAGGCTTTTAGATAGAGTGTACTTTGTCTGCAGGTCACTGCAGTAGCAACCCTATCTCTGAGTATTAGGTTTATTATTATTGGTAGAAGCGACACCCCCCCACACACACACACAATTTGTGTGTTTGTTTGTTTAACAGTCTAGCAGCAAAATTATTGGTTGAATTCATACTAAATTGGGTTTATAAATTACCAGTGACAGAGAATAGATGACATTACTTTTTGGAAACAGTTTGTAAAAGTTACAATTATTTAGTTTTTTTTTTTATTTAAAAAAAAAACAACTCCCATTTATGTATAATGGGCAACATGCCAAATTTTGATAAAAACATCAAATTTGTTTCAATTTCAGACTTTGCACATATATAGAGCTCACTGATACGCTGACATCAGCACACATAGTCATGATGACATCAGCTAGATCAATGCCAAAATAAGCTACAGTAAGTGTGAGGGGTGGGGTTTGTTGTGCCTGGCACCACTTGTTCTTTTTTCTTTCATCCCATATTTCTGTGTGTGTTACCTTTTTTAATTGGTGCCAGTTTGACCACATCACAGTCTTATTTATATGTGAACTAATTTGTCTTAGAAAGAATCATATTGATGGTAACTATTGTGACCAATGTGACTTGTTCAAAAGCTACTCTTGTAGGGCCACAGAACATAGTGTACATAGGGAAAATGTTGTGTTTTTTCCCATCTGTGATGGATTTATCAAGATAGACCTTATTTTTTTGGTTCAATATTTTCAGATTAGCAGCTAGAGCTATAGCCACAATGCCTTGCTAATTATCAGCATGAGCGGGCACTCAATACTGCAACTAGAACAGCTTCATATTGGAGAATCCTTTTGAAAAGTTTGTTCCATTACAGTTCAGTTTGACAATTTGCTTGGTTTTCATGTCCAGACTGAGGCAATTTTTTTTTTTTTTTTTTTTTACAAAGACTAGAGGCTACTCTACTTCTGTTCTCATCCCATTGTGCTTGGTTACAACCAAGCACAGTGGACACTTAACTGGACAGTGGACACTTAACTGGTCTGTAGACCAGTTAAGTGTCCACTACCCCTTTGGACCCATTTTATTTATTTATTTATTTTTCTGTGGGTTGGTGTTTTAATTGTTGAAACACACAGAAGTGGTATGGGATTAGATGCCAGCTTTGACTGGGTCTGGACCCACCTGTTTTGTGTTTGACCTTTATTTGAGAGTATAGGAGTAAGCAAGAGCTGAAATATTAGAAACGACATGCAGGTCACCCAGAAAGGAGAGGTTGAGGTTCATAGTCAGGCCATTCCCTTCCTTTATTTCCTCCCAATTTTCCCCTCTATTTTAAATAACAAATAATTCAGTTGTCACTGTTTTCAAAAATGATGCACGGGTGGTGATAGAACAGGATGGAGATAAAACGTGTAACAGTAAACAGAGGTGATACAAAAGGTTTAATGTTGACTCGGGGTTCATTCATTTACAAATTTTATTAACTGACTATAAATGGTGAAGTGAAGAAACCAAAAGTGAAGAAGGAGAACGTAACTGGAAAATTTTAGCATATCACTCCAAGATTCATTGAAAATTAAATGTTTTCAGCTAATTAAATATACTAAGACTCCCAAAGGTGAAATAAATAAAATTATATATAGAGAGAGCGGGTAAATATGGTGGTAGAAATAATTTAAAAAAAAAATAGCTTGAGAGTAAATCTTTCAGTTAGTTAGTTCTAGAGGATTTGCTTGTAGGAGGGATCAAGAAAAAGACAGTCATGAAAGGATGATTATTAGACACAGCTGTGGTTTATTAGTTGTTGTTTTTTTTAGGTGTGGATAAATAGAATAACTACAGAAGTATCAAAAGAGTGAAGGGCAACAGAAGAAAGGACACAAAATGTATAACCTCTGCCTGTATACTTTGAACTCAGAAAAAGCGGAGATCAGGGTGACAAAAAAATCACTGCTTTATAATGGTGAAGAAGGAATGACAAGAGCAGAGGTCATCAGAGTCATCAGAGAAAGAGGATGAACATTTCAATCACCCAACCTTTACCTGAAGGACACACAGGCCTTGTATTTATTAGAGGCGAACTTTGGAGGATGTTAAAACAGTTTAGAAAAAGTTGACATTTGTATACTGACCGTTTTTCCCCACTTGCAGGGGTTAACCGGGCAGTGACACATTCACATGTTGATTGGCTTGATTTTACATCAGATGCCCTTCCTGACACACAACCGGGCTTGGGACTGGTGTGGCTAGATTTGGTAATTTAGCGTAAAGTATGTTTTCCAAGGGTCCACCTGGGTCTAGAACCGACCTTCTTCCACACCAAGGTCAGTGGCCTTAACCACTGAGCTGCCCAGTCGCTCAAATAGTTTAGATTTAAAGTAATGCGATGATAGATTGACATACATATTGTACTTTTTGTTTTTGGAACATTAGGGTGGTTAGAATGAGTGTAACATGAAGGGCACAGGATTTGTGACCTGTAGAGCAGTCAACAGGGGGCGATAGAGATGGTTTGTGTTCTTTCATGATGTCTTTGTTTATATACTGAATCAGGCCCGTAGGAACATGCACAAGAGAGAACTTTATTGGGCTCATTTGATTTTTTTTTCTGCTGGTATTTACAAAAAAGTTGTCTTATGAAGCTTAATAAAGCAGTAAGTTATGAGAAACTGGTTTACGGTTGTCTGTGTAGGGTCTCATTTGCCCAGGTTATCGGTCATCTTGGTACTGTTTGTCGGTTCAGCTGGACTGGTTTTGCTTTTAAAAATGTTTTGTCTCTCATTCAAAAGACTTCTTCAGTTCTGAACCCGATGTTAAAGTCTTCAGTTCTGAAGTGAAGGAAAAGGTAAAACGTTTTCAAAAGAGCTAAACCAGTCCAGTTGAACTACCAAGAAAAAAATGTGGTTTACAGTGTTTTACAATGACTAACAACAAAGTGTTCTGTCTGTGTTTTTTTTCCTGTTAACTTCTTTTCTGATTCATTTCAGCAGATCGTATTTATTTTCCTCCTCTATCCTGTCTCTCTCTTTCCCTTATTAACCCATGTAGCTCAACAAATTTCATTAAAAAGAACATTTTGAAACTGTGTGTATGGTGCAATAATACTGATGAGAAATAGTCACAGATTTATTTTATTTTTACCATGTTATTTTTTTTCTTCTCAGTGATGAAATACCTAGTTTGCTGCAAAGTCACACAAGGTTGTTATTCTCATATTTTCTGGTGACACTAAATTTCTCCTAAATGTCCAGTGCATCCACAATTTTGATGATCACAACTGCCTATTTTTTCCCTTTGTAACTTCCATTTTTCCCCCCATATGTACCAGTAGCTAGCATACACTAATGTACACTTGGCAGTTTTTAAGAAATGAGAATATGAATAAATGAGAATAAATGTCATAGCGCTAGTTGATTTATTAGATGGAGACCTTTAGCGATTTTTTTCCAATTCCCAGAGCAAACATGCATACGTATAGTTTCCAACTCAAATCTGTCCATCTTTCATATCCATTTTTTATGCCATAAATTTGCATACATTTTTTTCCCTTTTAAATTCAAATTGGTACTACCTTTTTTATACTGTAGATGTTATTATAGGTGTGTTATATGAATTCTATAATGTTTAGTCCTATAGTAGATTATGTCATTTTCAGAGGGAAGAGCTGCTCTACTCATGTTACTCCGAGCCTGTTGATAATTTTTTACATTTACCACAAACATAGCCACATTTGTCCTTTATAATGCAATGAACAATCAAATCTCAGAGCTTCCCCAAAATAAACAGACCTCCATCCATTAAGCCCAACAATGAATCATAGAGTAAATATGTATGCCACTTATTTACATCACTGTTTTCACTAAATCTACATTATATTACACTGTTGTGTTCACCAGAGTCTCTTCTCCTTCACTGTGAAAGTTTTTTGGTGATTTGGGGTTACTCAGAGGCCTCTGTTCGAAAGTTTCCTCAGATGCATAACTCAGTTTTTCATTGTCTGTCTTTCACTAAAGCAGTGAGAATCACCATAGCTACCACTTACCTGCACTTTCTTTCTTTTGCAATTATAATTTCATGACATTTTATGAGAAAGGGGCGATACGGTGGACAATGTGAAACAATCCTCTAGATGCCTCTCAAAATTTCTAATTTCATTCTTCTTACACAGGTGTTGTTAAATATGCTTCTGAAATGCAAAAAAAACAAACAAAAAAAAACTTGGTCTTTGATGGTCTTTGAATGATTTATTGCAAATGTTGAGCTCCTCATATGTTGTGACACATGTTATGACATATACAAATCTTTTGTCAGTTGTAAAGAATATACAGTGTACAGGGTGTATAATATTTGAGCTACCGTCTCTCCTCTAGGCCTGTGTTATCATTTCCACCATAGTCTGACTGACAAGATTGTCTAGTAAACTGTTAAAGTGACACCTTGGTTTTGGCCTTTGACACACATCTCTGAGTCTGTCACTCATGTTGTTTTTCATTTCTGTGTGATAAAATATAAGGAGAGAAGACTCTGCTTTAGAGCTGTAGGCTGTTAACTGCATGTGACCTACACTGAAAGCAGATCAGTCTGTGTGTTAAAGCTGCAGAAAAACAGTCAGTTGACAACTACCCATCACCCATATTTTCAAAATGCCTTACAGTTAACAACTCTAATATCATCAAATTATGGGATAATTGCTGTTAACTACAACTGACAGAGTCACACAGTTTCTTATAAATTGTTAGTGCACATGTTTTTCATGTGTTATTTTCTGATGAATGTCCTATTTAATTGTACACATCACTTAGCTTTTGACTATAGTCTGCATATACATGTAAAAAGTCGTTTGGCTGCATTACATTCTGATCTACTCAGTCCAGTACAGAAAAAATAGATATGTTGTCTTCATTCCAGATCAAGGCAGCTTTGTAGATAGAGCCCTTCATCTGGAACTTTAAAGTCTTTTATTGATGTAGTCTGTGAATATCCAAAGAAGATACACTGGAGATATCATAATGTGGTGTCATAATATCTATAGTTGGATGAAAAAAGACCACCTTGAAAAAGGTTATAATTTGATGACGATTCATTTGAGAAGATATTCAGCATATTAACACTGACAATACTGCCAGCAACATTAATGCATAGTTACTTTTTATTTTATAAACCAAAAAAAAAAAAAAAAAAGGAAATTTATTAGGGCAAGTGGTGCCAGGCACAACAAACCCCACACCTCACGTGCATTGAATCTTATTTTTGGCTCATTATCTGATGTCATCATGTCTATGCATGTGGTGGTGTCAGCATATAAATTGCCTCTCAGATGTATGTAGATGTTCTATTGTAGACTTTTGACATCAGCTTTTAAGATGAGGACACTGTAAGATTTTCCTTCTACTGACACGTCCCTGAACATTTTCTTTGTACATGTATCACTAAACAGTGAAATGACATGCCACCTCTCCTGGATTTGCTCAATCATCTTACAAGTTTTCTGCAGTCATTTGGGAGTTTTGAAATTGCCACTCTGTCCAGTTTATGAGCAATTCTCTTAGAGTTGTCTTGGTCCTCCAGAGCTCATCTGGACCTCTGCAGTTCCCTTCAACTCCCATCTCTTAAGTACATTCCCCACCATGGATACTGCTCGCTTTCCCCTGCTGCGTGGTTATCAGCAACTTTCACTTTCTGAGGTTTCTGAATGTTTATACAATGTGTGCAGAGTATTTAAAAGCTTTGAAATTGGAATCAGCTTATGCTTGTTGAGATGTTGACAATTGTTGACATGCTTAATGAAATGATAAGGATCTGTGGCTGTAAAAAAAAAAAAAAAAAAAAAAATCTGATAATTTTCAATATAGGAAAGCCTATTATGGACCAAACTGTTGCAGATGTTAAAGCTACATATCCCCCCCCCCCCCCCTTCATTTTATTAATAACAACTTAAATCAGCAT
>JAPSES010049295.1:0-11870 GCA_029822895.1 Maxillicosta whitleyi
AAAACAAATGTGGGAGTAATATTGCGGGGTGTCAGTCACAATATGTGGGGGAACTGTACTGCTTGGCGGAGGTTTGCGCTCTCTGAGTGTTTTTCTAGTTTGATCTGTGTGCCTCTGATTTACATCCACTAAACTCAGGAGACATTGGATCTGTTTGGCTCCATAATGTCTATCTGATGGGAAGGATATTATGACATTCCTCTGATTTTACACCTAAAACGTGCTCCAGGTTTGACTTCACCACTGTGTATAATTTTAACTGTTGGCAAGATTCACAGTTCATTGTTCAAAACACTAAACCTACACATCTGCAGCATATCTGACCGTTTTGTTCTTATCTGAGGTTTTCATGAGAGGATGTAACAGAGCAGGAATTAGATCATAAAGAAGTGGTGAAATGTGATACTCTTATGTTTGTGGAATTGGTCTGAGAGAGCTGAGCTGCTGAGGATGTTGAACAGTCTTAAAAAAAAGCCTAGTTGACCAAACTTCACACATGACTTCATTATTTCTTGCTAGTTTTAGTTACTCAGTTGTTCGCTCAGTCTTTTCTTTGCTCCCTCCTGTGATTCCCCTTTTCATTGTACCCATAATGCATGTCTCTAGTTGCCCCCTCCCCCCAATCACTCAGTAAAAACATTATGCCAAAGTAAGGGGCTCAGAAACATGTGCTTTTAATCACTGAAACACAATCTCTACATTTATGTCCGCTTTTCGACAAAATCCCCCTCAGCTCACCCAAACATACAGGCCCGTGTCTTTGCAAAACAAAACACTAAACTTCTATCTTTCACTTCAATCAAATAACGCATGGATCCATGTTGCTGTTCAAAGAAATATAATTTACTTAAAATAGCAATTTGCACTCAGATTACTGACACTGACAGGATCGGTGTTACTCATACAGCCCCAACACTATAGACGGCAACAGCTAGTCCTTGTTGCCATGGTGATTTAGCATGTCAGCACAGTTTTTCAGAAATAGCTGTGTGCATTGAGTGTTTATCCCATTTACTACCTTCAGAGCACATCGTTTTTGGTTCAGAGGAGTAGGTTAGCTGGTTTAAGGAATGGTTTATTCTCCATTTTATAAATAAAGCTTGCAACATTCTGGTTTTTTTTTGTTGTTGTTGTTGTTTTTTTTGCAAAACCCCAAAGGAGGGAGTGATCAAATCCTCTCGTAACAGAATTGAGATTAAAGTGCATGTTGTTAATGATGAGCTCTGCACATTTTTATTCTATATGGATTCATTGAGAGCTTGTCACACAGTAGAAAGAAACATGACAAGTATGTTTTTTCCATTTGTTGAGGCTCTTTGGTACAGGGTAGATGTATTTATTTAGGTACATTCTAAGTATTGTGCATTAAAATGAGTAAAATGCAGCAACTGAATTTCCCTGTAGTGATAAGAAAGGGAGTTAACCTTAAATTTGTACCTTTTTAAAACTGTTGTTTAAAAATATGTCCATACGATCTTCATTTCACCAAATAATTCTCTACATATTACAATGGAAAAACTGCTAATACAAAACCTGAGAAAATCAATCCACTGTTTGTTTGTTGGTCTTTAAACTGTGAACACTGCAGACCTTAGGCCCTTTTCCACCAAAATAACAGGAACTTTTATTAACAGGAACTTATTTACCTGGGCAAAAGACTTCCTGGTAATCTGTGTGCTTTGCCTTTCCACTGCGCCCGAAGTTCAGGGTAATTTATTCAAATCAGGCTGAGGATGTATGGGGTAGTGTTAAAAACTGCGGTACACCTCCTCCTTCAGATAATACTGGATGTAGTAGACACAAAGGCTTTAACTGACTTAAAACAGGTGCTTACTCTTTATCCTAATAAAAGTTCCAGACTTTTTAAAAAACTGTTATTTTTCCCTAGGACCTTGACTTTATTTACTGTATTTTCCGGATTATAAGTCGCAGTTTTTTTCATAGTTTGGCCGAGGGTGCAACATACTGTGGAGTGACTTATGTGTGAAATGATTTCACGTTATTTTCATACTAAATCACAAGAGGGCGCTCTAGGCCTGTGTTGATAATTTCAAGATTGGCGGTAACTGACGTAAGTGATGTAGAAGAGGAAGCCCCGCCTCTTCTACCTGTGGAGTTGATTAAAAGTGACACCGAGGATGAAGATTGGATTGGATTTAGTGATTTGGAGTGACACTGATGTTTTGGTAAACGTGTTAGCATGTTCTTTATGCTATAGTTATCTGAATAAGTCTGAATATGTTATGTTCTTGGTTATTTATGCGTGATGTAACATTAGCATACCATACACTTATTCAGCCTGTTGTTCTCTATTCTATTTTTATTTCAAATTGACTTTCAAGATGACATGTCTGTTCTTGGTGTTGGATTTTATCAAATAAATTTCCCCCCAAATGCCAAAATGTCTTTTCCTTCTTTATTATGCATTTTATGGCTGGTGTGACTTACACTCCAAGAGTGATTTATAATCCGGAAAATACAGTACTTTCATACTTTTTGGGTTGAGACTGTATGTGTTGTGTGTAGTACAAAAGTTCCTTTTAATAAATGCATGAATGAATGAATGCATAATTCAGAGTAAATTATGTTTTCCTGACAGAAACTTTTTCAAAACATATTAAAATCACAACAGACTGTTGAAGTTTTTTTTAATGCTTTTCTTGTGTATTTCTTAATTTCGAAATTCTATATTTTTAAGAAATTCAACACCTGTGCAAGCACCCTGTAAAAGGGTTGGTTTGGGTTTTTAACAGTAGTTTCATTATCATATTGAATTCCATAAAAACACTGGTACATCAAGATATTGATGCCAAATGTGTCTGTTCTACAGTTAATCCACTGACTTGAGACAAGACGACCTCTATTTGATATTTCAGGAATAAAGGTCGTTTTACAAACTAACAATAAGCATGTTGGGATGAGACACTATAGTTTTCTAATCTCTTTATTTTTAGGTGGAGTTCTAAAAAAATCGGAATAATAGCTCCATCATAATAAAAATGCATCATGTAACCACCACAATCAGAACAGACCAGAGTCAATAGGAAATATTAGCCATGTAAAAACGACAGATCCTTTCTCTCATCCTGCTCGTGATTCAAACACGTGAGGGTAACATTATATGTCAAATTTCTGAAGAGCCAAAAAACAAAACTGGTCCACAGCATATACAAGCTTTTTGTTAGAGACTTCAAAAGATTTAAGTATTGTTGAAGATCAAGATAATCAAAAACCTTGAAGGAAAGCAAATATTTTCCCAGAATATGTTTGGATCCATCTCAATCATATTCAAAACTGTAAAACTTTGTCTTCTTTTAAATAACTTGCAGAACCGACAAACTTTAATTTATGTGTTAAAAAAGTTACATGTGACCTCAACCAGTGTTATGGAAAGTCATTTCAATAACTTCTGTCCATGGTGCGTGTCTATGAGGCCTGTCCACATTATGTCTAAAATAATAATATATATATAATATAATCTGGGACAAACTGGTTTGTTTCAACTTGTTGTGACCTAAAAAAAACATAACATTTGCCATAAATGTTGACAAGCAGAAGAACCAAATGAACAGATGATGATGATGATGTGAAGAAAACAGTCATGTGATAGGGTTCCTTTTGAAATGCAAATAGCAGCAACTTGAAGCATATTACCAAATGTAATTATTTTCACTACATAAAAAAAGTAAAAAATTGTGTCTTTCACTTGTCCGCAATGAAAAATAAGTCAAGTAATGTCAAGTGAATATGCCTATACACACACACACATCACAATATAACTTTCCTTGATGGAAATATGAGACATGGTCAATACAATTTCGGTAAAATTCATTCGTTCATGTTTTGACAGACATGAGAACAGCTGATCATGATCAAGTAGTGCCACACTGAACCAATCACACTAGAGTCATGTCAAGTTAGGTTGAAGCACAAAACATGGGCATAAGAGGAGCTGCAGCACACAAGCTAATGTTTGGTCTGCACCAAGAGGTAATGAGTGTTCCCTCAAGAGAAAACGTGACTGTGAACCAGGTCGGGCCACGTTTCTAAAAAGTAGGGTGTGAACCGTTTTGGTTCCGGCATACAACAGTGGTATACAAGTGAGGGTTTGTCAGGTTGCACCCTGTGCCCACTGCAATACTAGCACACATAACCCATACGCCCAAATAACAAACTTCAGATGCTTCTAAACTGGGGCCAATAAATCTTAAGATGAGGAGCTGGGGGGAGATGAATAAAGCAGGGGGAATAATACATAACAGCAAAGGGGTGATAACTCTAAGAGTGGAGGGAGGGACTTCTCCATAAGTACCATGGCTATTTAATTATTTATTTCTCTTTCTCTCCCTCTCTGATGCCTTCACAACTAACTTATGAGTAAAGGAAAATTCAAGCTTGACAAAATATCGTGATACACATCAATACCGTCTGATATGAAAAAAAATTATTGTGATATGTTTTTTTCCCCATATCACCCAGCCCTAATAGAAAGTGATGTGAAAAGTAAGTTCTTTCACTTAATACATCAAAAACTTATGTATAACCTCAATTACCTTTCGATATGTTCACTGACAGACATCTAGAGATGACAAAACTCTTGTTAATTCATTACTCACGTATGCCCTTTGCCTTCGGGGCGATTTTCTCAATATCCTTCAGCTGAAACACATCTTTCTAGGAGAAAGAGATAATAAGTTCAAGGTTATTTTCAAAAGCAACATAGTATAGTAAAACTTTTAATATAAGAAGTTCGATTACATCATGGTCAAATCACAGCACCTTGCAAAAATAAATAAATAACTAAATCCTACAGTTGAAATATTTATTAGTTCTGAATTTTTATGATTCTGTTTGTGTATCCTAAGCCTCCACAGTTGCTTATTTTCTATCATATTGCATAAAAACCTCTACCTAACATCCAACAAACCCTTGAGCTATAAGATTCTGCAAGGTTAAATTACACATGAATTATTTCAAGAAAATACATGGCATAAATATTTAAAACAAAACAAAAATTCAGGAGAAAATTTGTTTTTTTTGCTACATGAAAACTTACTGATTCTAAGAATATCTCCAACATGCGTGTTCTCTTCTCCTCCAAACTCAGTCCTTTCTTCTTTGACTACAACAAAAGTAAATGTTAAGTTACTCTTTAATAATTACTGTGACAACAATATAACAAAGAAAAATATTGTGAGGCTCGCGTTGACAAACTACATTGTGGAAAAGGTACTGAACATGTGTAATATTATTATACTGGTACCACTACAATTTCATGTTCCATACCTACACATTTTAACAGACAAAAACATAAAAACCTTTTCTATGACTTTTCAAGTGTCAATAATAGAATTTCCATGACAATTACACAGTAATTAGACAGTATTTAAGTATATGAACAAAAGTACACTTTAGTTAATTATTGTATGAAAACAGCCAATTCTCTCATTCTCTAACTGTGGGTAATTCCCCAAGTTGTGACAGGATTTGGCAAAGCGGTCTTTTCCTACCATGCACCATGGTCATAGGATAATCTTCAAAAAACAAAAAAACTCTTAAACAATAAATATACATCAGTAAATTACTTTAAAAGTATCATGGATAATGCTGTGAAGAAGGAATGCCACTGGATTTCCTTAGAGGTCATTATAGTTGATATTCAGTAACTGTTATTCTGTTTTAATGTTAATTGTGCATCATTTATGGGTTTTTTTTTAAATATAGTTTTGACTTTGTATTCCTACTACCTTGGCCAGGTCTCCCATGCAAAAGAGATTTATAATCTCAATGGGACTTCCTGGTTAAGTAAAGGGAAACACACATATGGGTACAATAATGTATAATTCAGTTTTTTCAGTCTATACCTGTGTTTTTCTACATTTGGGTCACTTGGAATTCAAATTAGGTTGCCTGAATTTTCTAGTAATTGCTAAAAAACAACAAAAAACCGAAACAACTTACTAATAAAAATAAATGTTGAGTTGAGAGAGACAATCACAATATACAAAAGACATGACAAACTGTGAAGCTGAAACTGAAATACCGTTGTACCGTTTATCTTTTAAATGTTCCTTGAGGTCGGATTAATAGACTAGTAGTTTGAGTAATTGTTTGCTTAGTATTAATTTGCAGCCTTGTGAATACAGGCTGGACTGACTGTACATATCCTGACCAAGGAAAATAAAATTACTTCACACAGTAATCTGAACCTAGCTTTTCTGCCTCCATCCATAATATAATACATTATATAGCCTAAATGTTGTCTAAAATTAACATTTAGTTGCAACATAGTATAGTAAACTATTACATGATAAAAAATTAATTAATTTTAGGAAAAAATGCCTCTGTTTTGGATGTCTGGGGGTGCCAGAAATTTGTGATGTTAAAATGGGGTCATGAGTGTAAAAAGGTTGGAAACCACTGGTCTATACTGACAAAAACAAAAACAAAAACAAAACAAAAAAAAATTGTATTTAAGCCATATACACAAACTGAAAGAAAACCTTACATTTTTACATGTGTGGCAATACTACAGACAAAGTTTGGGGTGATAAATATAAAAATGCCCTCAGAGGTGCTTTAGAAAAAAGATTTCTAAACTTAATAATGTGGAGTCAATTTTCGCATCAAAATAGGTAAAACAAACAAACAAACAAACAAAAACAAACACTCCACTATTTAGCCTATTCATTTCACAGCTCCAAAAGTAATGTCATTTTTTTCAATGATACATTTGATTATGAAACCAACTTTTCTATAATACAGTTATTTCTACTTCATCTTTCCTCCTACCATCAGGTTTACATGACTGACATTTCACTTCCATCAGGAAAACACAAGTATATCACCCAAAAACCAGTGACAACAGCTTTCAGCAAAAAGATGGCACCTCAACAATGGCAGTGGCCTATGTTTATCTGTTATGTATATTAAACATTGTTTTCTTGATTTATGTAATTAAATTTGTGCCAATGAAGCCCTGAATAAATTTTAATTCAGTATAGACATTAATAAATACTGACAAAATCATGACAATCAGTATTGGAATCATCTACGGTTTTAATCACAGACATCAGAATATTGCTCAACTTTTTAATCGTCTATTTTTCAATTGAACACCCCGTTTATCGTCTGATCTGAATAAATATAGTTATAAATGATCAAGAATCAAGGGATATTTTTACAGCTAACTTACATACATGTCTCGGTAGATTTTTAATTGTCGCTTTCTAATATTTATATTTCCGTCATTTGTCAGTATTCATGTATTTCCTCCGACTTGCTTCTATAAGATCAAGGCAAACCCAGATTCTGTAGTTTTGTCATTTGATGCTCTCCTGACACCACCCTCTTCGGTGCTAACAGGTGTTTGGAACAGTCCATGCTAACAGGTACCCTGACAGTGAACAGGCACACGGCTCTGTTTTAGCTAGGAGCTAGCTTAACTTCACTGAGGCTAAAGTTGACAGATTCAGTCAACTTTAGCCTCTCAGTCCTGTCTGTACTTGACTGTTATATTAACTGCATGTAAAGCTAGGCGTCTACATACCATTTCTACAGTTGACTTAAACACCAAGGTCCAGAAATATTAACGTATTTTGGTCCTGGACCTGTGTATAATCCGAACAAGACAAAAGCAGGCAAACAGAATACTGAATAACCCGCGGAAAGGAGTCACTCGTGTGGTGCCTTCACGGGCCTCGTAAAGATGAACTTTTTACCTTTGAGCATGCGTCAGAAAGTTTTAGACAAGTCAATAAATAATAAATAATAACAAAAAACTCAGAGTTTATTTGCTAAAAAAAAAAAAAAAAAATCCCCCTGACGATTTGACTACTTGTGCTTGAATTATACAATACTTAAAATAATAATAATTACAAAAAAAAAAAGTGTATTAGAAATGTAATTCAGTTTCACTTTGTAGGCTAAACAATGAATATCATAATAATATCGGTACAACTACCAGAATGTCAGATTATCAACACCAGGAGTCTCATAAGATATCAGGACAAATATGGCTTTTTTTTTTCTTTTTCGGTTCATTACCTTCAATTATCCAAACTACAAGTGAATGGAGCATGGCTGTGGAGATGCACCAAAAATCCCATCTCATTGACCTCTAGCGCCCCCTGCTGTCTGCAAGGTGCCATACACTGTTCAGATACACCTTTGATTTCTTTAAGAAAAAACAGGAAACTATCCAACCCTTTTATAATATTCAGCATTTATCAAGTTTGTTAAATAAATCTTAAAATATATCGTACATATTTCAACATAAAGTACAAGACACAATATTGTTTTGTGTGGGCACTTTAATTCAGTTTGGCATTACAGATATAAACAAGACAAAGGAAAACAAATAATTTAACAAGATTGTGTAGAAAATGAGTGACCAAAATTTAACAATAAGAAAATGTGTGCTTGGAAACTACCAGCATTTTCTAATTGCACAGTGCATTAATGACTGTTGAACTAAATATTGCATTTTATTCGCTTGTGTAGTTCTACAGGTTTGTTTTTCAAAGACATAAGAGCACATAGACATGAGTGAATGTGACCCTAGTTCTACGGCTCAGAATCACGTACCTAGGAGCATGATTACCAAGTCCTTAAGTGAGGGCTCATGTGTTTACTCCGTACTTGTCTAGCTATTGACTGAGATTTACTAAAAAAATCTAAGATGCTTGCATGTGACCAAAGCACATTTTAAGTCAAAGTGGTAAAGTAAAAGTAGCTTGTTTGCTTTGCTATACCTCTTCATTCATTTTATAGCAACAAAAAAGAATAATGATGTGAAGTCAAGATGGGAGCTGTGATCATTGAGGATATTTGCGCTTAAACACACAAGCAGTCTGTGAACACACACACTCACAAAGAAGTTTAAGTCATCAACCTGACTGGCTTATATTTGGTATCTTAAGAGATCACACGATCACACTTACTTTGCACACACAAGCTCACTATGTGTCATTGTAAAACCAATTCAGCAGAAATAATCAGCATTATTTCGTAAGCATGTGAATGGAACAGTGATGACATATATTGACATTGACGTGTCATTTCCACATGCAGGTAGAAGCAGCTGAATTAAAATGGAGCTGCAGAAGCATCTTTCGGCGCTGTAAGTGTTAAGCACAGTTGCAAGGTAGGTGTTTATTAGTAAAATCTGCATGCACAGAGATGCCGCATCATGCTTGAAAAAACCCTGCTACCCATTATAGGTGGAATAAATTGCTTTTATAGTGAACAGGCAATATGTGAGTACTTTTGTGAGCCTTTAAGAGGAAGCTACAATTACTGGCACTATACAGAAAATCTCAGGTTTTTAAGTAGCTAAGGTACTTCTTCAAATACGTTTTTACTTCACACAGTTTCCAACCTGTACTTTGACAATAGCATTATTGCTCAGTTGCTTTACTAGCATTAAACGCTGTATCACAACAAATTAAAAGTCTAATTGTATATACAAAACTAAAGGTTCTATTTTTAGTCAGTTTTGTTAAGGTGGAATGTAATGTGAACTACTCAGAATGTCTTCAGTCATCTTCATTCACATTCATACATAAATGTTTTATTTTAGCATCGGGTCAAATAGGATGCCACAGACTAACATGTGGAGAACAGATGGCACAACAACAGCGTGGGTCAAGGATGAAGGGGTGAGTGGATGAGTGTGTCTGTCAGTCATGTTATGTTGTGTCTTTACACACTATATACACTGTACAGTTTGTGCGTTGAGGGTGAAGGGCTACTGTAGGTAGCGGTAGACTTTAAAGCAGTGGTTCCCGGAATCAGCCACCACAACGTGTCCGTCGGAGGTCAGAGCTAGTCCCTGAGGGCCGTACAGAGGGTCTGCTGATGTGTTGATGTAAGATAGGAATGAACCGCTGCCATCAAACACCTGAAAAATACAAAGAAATATCAGCTTCATCCACTTTAGGCTTCATTTGATGATGTGAAATTCCAGAAAAACAACAGAGAGAAGTTTTTTTTTCCGCTTCTATTTATATTTTCCTATTCTGAGATAGTCAAAAGCTTATATACACTGTTAATATTTGCCTTCTACTTGAATAAAATAATTGGGGTAACCTCCATCTAGTGTTGTACAAAGCATAAAAGAGAGAATTTTGGAGTGTTTGTTCTGGCACAATTCACCGCACTGACTCAAGTTTATGAACCTCCTTTTTGTAGTTCAACCCACACAAGTTCCACTGTTTTAGGATCACCTTTCACATCCAGAAAATAAAGTAGTTGGGGTAAGTGAACAAACACATGGAATATGCTGAAGCGAAATGTTAAGAATTACAAAAGATTTTTAATAGTTTGACTGCATGAAAGATAACAACAGATAACGAAGAAGGGAATTTAATATGTAATAATAATAATAATAATAATAAAAAAGACCATGAGTCTGATGAGTCTGATATACTCTGTTCTGTTGGAAAATATGATGTTTTCCTTTAGTTACCAAGACAAAATTATGGAAGAGGATTTGGGCGACTGAAAAAAAAAAAGTCCAATACATATTTTGATTATTATTCTGATTCAGTTTAGTTTTTTATATTTCACTGTGGGGTTTGCAATACCATGACATCTGAATTTAGAATAGAATATCTTTATCATTGTAACAAGTACAATTAAATTAAAAGTGCCATCCAATCTGTACATCATATATAAAACCTACTATAAAAATGCAAAGCCACTAAAATAAATGGGTTTCAGGTTAAATAAATAAGTAAGCAAAAACAAGCAGAAACCCTTCACGCACACAGGCAGACATTCTGTGTGGTTTCTGGTCAGAGTGAAAACTGATAAGCTGCCTGTTCGTTTTTCAGCGATTTTTTTTATTTATTTATTATTATTAATTAGTACTTTATTTTACCAGGTAAAACCAATTGAGAATAGCTTTTTACTTACAATGATGACTGGGCAAGAGGCCCCAACAAAGAAAAAACAAAACAATATAAAAACAGATAAAAGAAAACAGTACAGATGAATCCAAGACCTATGAAGTTAAAAACAGCATAAATAACTAGAGTGTTGTATGGAGAAAGAGCAGCAGGGGAGAGTCAAAATGTGCAACAGTCAACTAGTGAATGTCGTAGTTTCTGTTTAAACATACAGAGTGATGGTATAACTGAACGTTGAAGGGAGTTTTGAAGGGAGTTTGAATCATTTACTGCAGCAAAATGAAATTAATTCTGGCTGGAGACAGTGTAGGCTTTTGGAAGACGTAGACTAATGAAATCACTGGACCTCAGGTGGTACTTATTATGGGAAAGGTGCAAAAGGTTGGAGAATTACTGAGGTGTTTTCCTTAGAAGTGTGGAGGGGAGGGTAAAGCATATCAGTTTATACAGGGTGGGAAAAGGTCCACCAATAGTAAAAGGGATGGTTTAGTGGTGGACAGCATCCAGACAGTTAAGGACACATTTGGGAGCCATTTTATAAATGACATCACCATAATCACACAGAGGGAGTATGGTCGTCTTTACCAGAGTCTGTTTGGCAGAGTGTGTGAATGAAGTGTTATTATTGTAAAGGAACTTAACTTTACCTGTGGGTTATTGATGTGTGTGTGATTATTTTAAGTATAGATCATTTTAACCCTTATCCCTGTCAGAATTAAACAGACAAAATCAAAATATGCAGCCGCATCTATAAAACAGTCACATACAGTACATGCATAAGCCAAAATAAATGAGTGCATTAGCCACATTAAACTGTGCTTTAAAGTAATGAAGTTTGTGTGTTTGTCATATGCACAAGTAAAGTGTAAAGAAAGAAAATGTCCCCTGGTCATTTTTTTTTGGATTATTGATGATGCAGAATCGAACCGCTGCATCCAGTCTTCATCACATCCTAAATTA